>JANIJG010021973.1:0-28599 GCA_024611175.1 Megaceryle torquata | reverse complement strand
TATCCCCTTTTTTCGTCCCCACCGCACCAAGCCATTCTTCTCTAACAAAGGCTTCATGCAGCGCAAAAAAAAAAAAAAAAAAAAAAAAAAAAAAAAAAAAAAGAATCAATTTTCCGAGCCTGAATCTTAGCAGTTGGCAAGCTGCACCCTGGCAAGCGCACTTCTGTAAAGCAGGACACATCTTGTTTGCTGGAAAAGCTTAAAAACCAACACCTCAGGGTGCATTATTGCAGGAACTTTTCATCATGAGGGAGCAGTTTCCTGAAATCACACAGTGAAAAGGGTGCAGGAAGGTATGGAGTTTTTCTCTTCTATCCTGATGAAAATACCTTCTGCAGAAGCAAGATTACTTGTTCTCAGGCTCGACTTACACTGAAACCTCTTGTTCTGTGGGTATGCAGCATCATGAAGCACAGCTGAAATTTGGCCTGCATCAAGGTCCAGGGAAGTGAGCCCTCTCTAGGAGGGGATGTTTTGACCAGCTCCTATATTTGGAAAGGCCATGATTAAGCTGATCTTGAAGGCTGTGTACATCCTCAAGGTCTAGAGTGTAGCAGGACCTCTAGGATCAAATCCTGCGGAAACAGAACTGCTATAATATGATGTTGAGAGGTGCTATATAAATATGTCATTTCCAGTGATTCACTCTTCCCACAGATTCTTGTCTGTGCCATGTTTCTATTAGTGTTATAAGCAATTTGTGGGTGAGACAGTGTTTTACCGGGGACAATATCTGTGATTCAACACTTTTTCCCATCCTGCTAGTTTGAGAACACATAAAAGGGATGTTTGGATACAAGACATGTTTTGTAGTTCCTCCATATGCTGGAGGGTGTGATTGCTGAATTCTCACTTCCTCGACCCAAACCTTTTAATTTATCTCTACCGTGGCTCTGCCTAGAAGCTCCAGCTGAAATCAGGTGGTGGTTATGCTGGGTGCCATACACAAACATGCTCCAGATGACACCCTGGCAAGAACAGGGACCAGGCTAATGCATATTTGCAAACTCTTCCTCTCTCTCTATCACACTCCCCTACACACCACTTTTTTTTTTTTTTTTTTTTTTCTTTTTTGAGGAAACATCCCTGTTGCTTGTCCCCCACACTCCCAAGAGGGAACTATTGAAATTGCCTGACTGTGTGGCTCCAGATGAAGCTGTTGCTCTGAGCAAGTACAGACAGACAGAGAGATTGCCATAGCAACAGAAGTTATGTGTGAAATCCCTGGGAACCAGTCCTCCTCCTCCTCCCCCACCCATTCAGGTTCCTTTTTCAGATTTCTATCCTTCCCCCCACCCCTCCAAGGTGCCAATATCAATTCATTCTTGAACTGAACACCTAGGGAGATGCTTTGAAAACAGCCCATTGGGTTACAATAGCATGCCACCAATTACTGCAGTGGTGGGACAACTTTGTGGAGCATCATGTTGGAAAAATGTATCCTGCTGGGTCTTGGTAAGATCTTAATAAGGTGAATTAAAAGAGACCAGATAGTAGCAGGGTTGCTACCTGCATTTAGGAACTCAGGGGTATATTTAGGTGTTTGGGGGTCTTTAAGGTGCTTTTTTGTTGTTGTTGTGAGTATGGTTGGACTCGGTGATCTGGGAGGTCCTTTCCAACTATGGATGTTCTGTGATTTTGTGACTCTATATCCCAGATTTATTCCTGATCAAATCTGCACTGAACTATTTATTTTCTGAAGCGCTAAGTCAACATGTGTGCATCAAAACAAATTATAACCATTTAACATAAAGCTGCTAATGGTTAGAACCACACAAAATAATGCAGGTTATTAACCCCATAATAAGGATCTCATTAAAATGTGAATTACCAATTAGGTTACCTAGGAGTTCCATTAGGAGAAACACAAGCAACAGAAAAACCACTGAATATTTGCCCATTGCTGGGTGTAATAAACTGTGAAGACCGATGCCCATGGAGATATGTCCAGCTGGCATAGACTGGAAGAATTGCCAAGGGCTGCAACACAACCATACTGTCTTAAACCAGAACATGATCAAGCTCAAGCAGCTCATGGACTCGACTCAGACCTTGAGAAGGACCATTTTATAGTTATGTGCTGGAAGTTTCAGTGGTGTTCAGGGTTATGGACACTGGTGCTCCATTCACATTTGAGTTTGGATTGACATTTAGCTTCCCTTGGCAAGCAATGCTTCCTTCATGTCAAATGGGGCACATTTAAGTGCCTTCTGGCCTTGACAACCAGCCCAAAACTTACCAAAAGCTTTTTATGTTGTAGACTCTCACAAGAGGGCTGTTTAATGGGACAGCTGGAGACAGCATGACCTCAAATAGGCATCCTCAAACTTCTCTGGAGAAGAGTTTTACTACTCAAGCATGTGCCCTGCTTTTTACTATTTCACACAGCTCTAGGGTTTTAACTTACTCTTTCCAGGTACCATTATCTTTATGTCATCTGGAGGGAGCTGGCAGCCTCACAGGTTTTGCTTTGCTTTATATATGTAAAAATATATTTTCCCCAACATACTGAAGATGGCATGCACAGAGGAGATCTTTAAGCTTTATTTTGTTGCTGCATAAAAGCAGCACAGTAATGTGCTCATGTTGAAATCACCAGTTCCCAAATGGCATCTTTCTTGCTTTCCCACTCACACTTCAGCAGATTTCAGATGTCAGCAAAGAATCTGAAAAGCAGCAAGTGCACTGCCTGTCAGCCAAGCTGAGGGTATAGAAAGATAGAGACAGAATTGTGTATCAGCTCTGTTTCACTCATACACTTAACTCACACAATCCTTAGACTTGATCTGAATGGTCCAAAGCAGACTTTTGAAAGTATCAAGAATGGGACAGAGATTTAAAGATTTCTGACCTCAGAAAAAATGCTTAAAAAAAAAAATAATCCAAATTTTCCCTTCTAAAGGCAGGGAGAGCCCCAAAGTGCAGGCAGATGGGAGAAAGAAGTAAGATAGTCCATGAAAGGCTGGGGTGAACCCTGGGTGCATGAGGAGGAGTCTATGACAGACAGTTTCTTGAAGCTCTCTGAAAGTATCCAAAAGGGGCACTTTTTCCTCGGGAAAGGAGCCTTTATTGACCCTTGGAGGACAACAGCTGTGATAAACCCCTTCTGTTGCATAGCACAAGCTCCGTACCTCAGGGACCTCACCACCCATGGACATCTATTACAGTCAACCTCAATTACAGTCCCCCAGCGACTAAATTCTTGTGAGGAGGCACATTTAGTCAAGTAAATCACATTCCACTTTTACAATACTCATCTTTATCCATGCTTCAGCTTCATCACCTGACATTTGCTTTATGTTCTTGCTCAATCCTTCTGGTTTTGGTTCGTTTTTGTGGTGGTTTTTTGTTTTTTTTTTTTTTTTTTTTTTTTTTTTTTGTTTTTTTTTTTTTTTTGTTTTTTTTTTTTTTTTTTTTTTTTGATGTAGCCATTTATTATCCATGTTTCCTGTTAACTCAATAAATACATTAAGGAACAGCTCCAACGAGCATGTTCCCTTAGTACAGGCTGTGGCTGGCTGTGGGGTCAAAGAGCAGTGATGGTTACCTGTAGGCTCCCAGAGCACATGAGAACAGCTCCCATACAGTGAGCTGTGCTCTCCCCTCAAAGGAATGGGAAATCTCTGCAGTGCCTTGCTTGGTGGCATGTCAGAATGTACCACACTGTGTGTTTATACTGTGCTGCCTAGTGCTGGTGTGAGCTCATCTGGTAAAATGGCCTTTGCTGTACTGGAATGTCACTCCTGCAGCTCCAATCCAGCCTCTGCTTAGACCAGCTTGCAGTCCCCATTGAGAGCCCTGCTCACTATCCTTGGTTTCACTTATGGTTTCAGCAGCCATCCCAAAGATACCTGGGCAAAATGAACCCAAGGTAGAGGAGAACACATAGGAGTTAGCTGCTCCATCCCGAAATATCATTGGGCCCTGACAGCCCTGCCCCTGCCAACATCCCATGGAAGTGGAGATGAGAGACTGCACAAGGGATCACAAGCATGTGGTGACCCCAGGCAAGTACCAAGCCCTGACAAAGCAGTACTTTACATGGTGGCATGAGAGCAATGCGTGTGTACTTCTTTTTGATTTAACAAGACTGGCACTTCAAGGGGAGGAATTATGTGAGTGTACCTTTAAGCAGCTCAAGGTGAATATTTGAAAGCTGTTTAATAGGCAAAACTGTGCTTTGAACAGGGAAATCACAAAGAATAGCAGAAGTGTTAAATCACTATGGTCATACATTTACAGTGAATAATTTAAGCAGTGACAGAGTTGAAGCCAAAAAGATTTGCTTCAGTGCTTTGAATTTAGCTGTGTTTTCAGAACCACTTAAAATGGTAAATTATGTTTTTCTATCCCACTGGTCTTGTGGAAACAGTGCCTTCATCATGACTTTGTAGAGGATCTTTGCCTTAAAGACTGAGTGGGGACAGGTCCTGTTCTCCCATCTTCCCCAAGATATTAATCTTCATTCATATGCTTTACTGAAGACAGAAACTGAGCTAAAACAGGTGACTTTGCATTGTTCGAGAAAGCATTAAAAAGATGTTAAGTATTATTTTAAACTACAACTGTGCTGTAATTTCAGCTGGTATAGACTGACATATTTCCAGTAGTATAATGGATCTATGCCAATTTACATCAGCTGGCCATAGCATAAGATGTTGAAACCACTTGGAAAAGATAATTTGATATTTGAAAGCAACATATGGGAGCTGCAGAGGCTTCAGGAAGACACTCCACTTAGGAAATTCTGAAAACAAAATATATCCTATTGTAGTGTGGAAGAAGGTGGATTAACTTGTATCTATGTGCTATGGACAGTAATTATAATTTAAATCTTACTGACGTCTCTTCACATCTTATTTAGCATTCGTCACAGCCTCTTGAGGCAAATGAGTAGAAAGTGAATGTTGCATTGCCACGTGTGTTTAGGAAAAACAAATTTTAAATGAGCCAACAGAAATGCTCACCCTGGCAGTTCTTGCGTTTGCAAGTCAAATGCTGCTGCTTGTAATGAATATCTACAAAATGTAGAGATTAAGATAACTAGCATATTTGAAGAGACTAGTATTTAGTGGCCACAGAGGTTATGCTTGGCAAATAAACCAGTCACTGTTAGTTCTCCCATCTACCTGTACGAGTGAAGTTGTGAATGTGTTCAGCACGCCCATATTCAGCAAAAGAACCTCAAGAGGACATCAGTATAACCTGGAGAACTTTACTCAGCCAGGGTCTGCCTCACCTTTGGTTTACATGAGTGTTCAATCTGCAAGCTTGTCAATGCTCAAATGCACAAACAGTGCTGTTTGTAGAAAAGACACTATGAAAGGATGACACAGACAAACATGGTGAAAGCATCTGTGTTCTCACTCTGCCTTGGCAGCAGGTTTAAGAGCACAGTACATATTTTGTAGTGATTCAGCATCTGACTACCTAAAAACCATAAATCAATATTTCCAACTCTGTTTCCCTTATGTCCTGTTACATCTTTAAAGAAGCTGCAGTGATTAAAGTATTTATTGTAAAGATTGGTCTCATCTACAAATGCAAAATAAAACTGTGATTTTGTTATAAAGTATGAGCCTGCTATTGCTACAGGGTTTAAGAAGGAGAATTTAGTCCCTGTGAAAAATTCACATGGGGCATAATGTTCAAAGTTATTTCATCAATGAAAGCAATGTTGAGGCAGTTTGAAATTTGGCAGATCTTCCCCGGTTTGACTGAAAATCTCAAGCTTTATCACTATACTCAGCATTTCTAAACACTGAGCCCATCACAGACATGCACCAAACCCCACAGATTTCAGTGTGCTCTGTGTCAGGTCACTTAACTGCTAAGAACAGAAACAGAAAAAGACATGTACCAATCATAAATCAAAAATTGCACACCAATACTGCCAAGAACTCCTGGTTTGCAAACACTGACACCTCCCCTTTCATCCCATTTGTTAAAATAAATCCATGCAGGCATGGGTAAGAAACACTGAAACTGAAAATTTAAATTTTCCTTCCCTATTAGCTGGCAAAAGGGGATGGGAGGAGAATTAATGTCAGAGATGTCTACAACTCAAACCCTGCAGAAGACTGAACACAAGGGCACAGCAGATACCCAGGCAGTTACTTCAGTCTTCTGTTTATGAACTTGAAAGCTGTGGGGTTGGTTTGGGTGGCAGGACCTAAGTCACTATCAGGCTCTTTCCTTGTAACCATATAAATTCCTTGGCAGTTTTTCACTCTGAACCTGATGGGTGCAGGGACAGTTATGTGTGAAAACCTTTGCACCCCAGTAGAGTTTTTTTCTCACCAGATGCCACATTGTGATATGCTCTTGAATGAGAAGGGTTAATTAACCTGCCCAGTAGACAACACCAGTGATTCTCCATGCTATTATAACAACCATAGAAGACCCACATGAAGAATTGTTTTGCAGAGTTGTCTCTCCAGTGACTGTGGTGCCTTACATAAACTCCTGACTATCAAGCATCAGAGATTGTATGAAATTACTTTAGGCCTGGATGCCTCCCTGAGCATCCACAGACATTTTGGAGAATAAATTCAACCAGGCAGCAGGACCTGCTCACCACCATCAGAGCACTACCTGCAAGTCCTTCTCTCTTAGCCCTAGATGGGTAAAAACCATTCAAGTTAAAAGGCAAATCATATGCATTATGTACAACAAAACAACTGGTTTATACCATCATGTTTTGATTTCCTCAGGAAAACAAGGACAATTAAAGGCAGGAAGGAAGATCATAAATTTGAAAGAAGACAAGGGGATACCCACTCACCTGAATAGGAAGTTTTAAATAGTCTATCATTGACTCACCATGATTTGGAAAACAGTATACACTTTTACTCTTGCTTGCAAAATGTAGAATAGATATTATACTATGAAATAAAATAAAGTTTTGTGGTAATCTGTACCCAAAGTGATCAAACAGCTATGTTAGTTTTAATGATATGCATTACCCTTTCACAGCATAGACATATAATGAATAATAAAACGTTCTGGGAGCCATTCCATGAAAATGAAGAATTAGTCTTCAGCCTTTCAGTCTCTCCATCACAAGACAGCCCCTTTGTAAACCACTCATCCTCTAACACATTGCCCACACTTAGATAGATATACATGCTTCTTTAAACCAGAGAGACAAACTCATGTAATATCTAGTTAACCGTGCTCTAAAATAGTTGTTTTGTTTGATAGTCTTCCTTTGTATAAAAGAATATGGTGGAACAGCTGAAATTAATATAAATAATAAAAATGTATATGCCCTCAGTCAAGATGAGGAACACACCCTCCTCCCGAACAGTGAAGGGAGTTGTGCATCTTTATATTAAATCTTCTTTTCATGACCCCTCATTACTTAATAAATAAAATAGAAGCATGGAGAAAGGTATTATTATCACATAATTGGACATAAGGGTAGGAAGATTAAGTAACTTGTTTTCAGGAAGTCTGGGGTAGAACTAGGAACTGACCCTGGACTACATGTCCCACCATTTCAGCCACAAGCCTGCACTTCTGCTCATTTTGTAACACCAAAGTGGTGGCAATTTGAAGATCAGACAATCTAACACTTTGAAAATATGAATTTTGTGTCTGTGATTACTAATCCCAAATCCAACAATTGTTCACTTATCTGCATATTCCCTTTTAGATTGTTTCTCTGAAACAATACTTACGTTAAGCACCACATTGTCCCATCAGAATATCAGCCCTGGAGCCCTGGGATGCTCCTTGAAAACTATTTTCAACAGCTCATAGTTACTGTACACACACACAGGCCTTTCCCTGATATCCATGCTCAAAATGAAGCCAACTCAGCCAGTGTTTGAGCAAGATGGTGCCTAACTATGTCTTCTGTGTAATCAAAACACATTTCTGAAACTGGCATAGTAATCAGAGATGAGCAGATCCAAAATATTTTGATAGGCAGAGCCCCAAAAAACATCAGGTTAGAAACTCAGCAGCCCACAGATACCTGTGACTTCAGTGGCTGCTTCAACCTGTATCTAAGCAGCAACCCACATGAGTCAAGTGGTGGGAGTGAATTTCTCATACCCTTCCTTCAGAGCTTCCCGTAGTGTTGCTACAGTCACTGTTATGGGCACTTGAGTGATGTTGCACGATCACAATGTGCTGTCACTCTCCCAAGCATGTAGGTGGATTTCATATTGTTTACGTACAGTGAAAGCCTTTACATGGAGAAGAATTGCCAGGAATTCCTTAGCTTACTATGAGGAGCACTGCCTTAGTGGAGAGGTGAAGAGCTGCCACTTCTGGTGAAGATCAGATAAGAATGAGGAGTGTCTCTACTGGGTGCAAATTCAAGAGCAGAAGGCCTGCTGCAGACAGATCCTGCTGTAGGCTCCTGAAAGTTCTGCGTTAATAAAGGCTTGGAGATGATGTGTGGAAATAAGATGAATCGGTTGGCTGTCCATGAACATTTTGAGCTGTCTGGATCATAACTTGCACTGTGAATTGAAGCCAGAAATCAGTGGGCAGCCAACATGAAGAAATGGAGGCATTGGTGGAATGAATGCTCCAGCGTTTTGAAAGGTAACCACTCAAATTTCCAATAGGTCATCTCATCTTTTCCCACATTGAGTATTGTTGTCCGCAGAGGAAGCAGACACTGAGACATGATGCACAAAGCTACAATTCATGCACAGCACTAATCTCCCGTTCTCATCTTTCATCTGAGGACAATTTTACTGTTACATTAAGGGCGTGTGAGCTATTTACCCCAGAGCACCAAGGGCTTGCACTGAGCGGTTTTGCAAAGTCAAAAAGCACATTTAAGAGTTCTGCCTCAGAGCCCTATTACAGCGACTTTCCTTCCACTCACCATACACTTTTCCCCCATTATTCAAGGTCTGTTGGTTATGCTTCCATTTTCACACCTACTGGCCCAAGGAACACTGCTGAAAATGTGGCTATAAACATACTGTGAACAAAGATGCAGCCATCAGATGACTCCATGTAGGTAGAGAACCAAATTCAGGACCAGAGTGTATGGTGGTTTTAAACCCTGTTCTGGGCAGCGGAGACCTTCCCAAGCCAGTCCTGTTGGAGACCTTGTCAAGTCATCAGATCATTACCCCTTTCCCAGTCTGAGTATGGCTATGTGTGTGTATCCCCACCATTGCTAACTGAAGAGCCCTGGTTCTCCCTCCTACTCAGCAGCATTCTTTCACGGTAGGATTTGTCTCTATATCAGACTATACTTTTCTGCCTCCCTGTTTTTTCCAGGCTATGTATGTGTTTATTTCCTTTGATCTTCCTAGTAAATAGGTCATTCCTTCCACTCTCTTGTCTATACCAGTTAATCTGTAACATTACCTGTTTGCCTGCACTCCAGCAGGTCCTGCCCTGAGTGGTATTCCTATTAGCACTTCAAATGTAGATTGATCTGGGGGTTTTTTATGAATTATCTGTTGTAGTTTTCTATAAACATTTGCACCCCACTGTCTTTTCAGTGTTACTTCTCTCCACAGCCTCTGCCTTACTGTTTTGACCTCTCTTCAGTGAGCATTGTTAACCTGTGGATGTTTCTGCACTTAGATTGTTTCAGTTTATTGCAATTCCCACTATGTCCAACTATTCATTTATTGAAATCCCTTTAGGATGGTGATTCTAATAAATTATTAGCAATTCACACTCCAGCTGAGTGTTATCTTTGAATCTGATTGATGTATTTTTGTTCTCCTTCCTCAATGCTACTGCAGATGAATATAATGTCCAGCACAGCAGGAGTCTCTGAGGACCCCAACATGGCAATATTTACAAGCATACACCACTTTCTATTGTACAGGCTGATTTTAATCTCTTTCATTGTTACTCTCTGTATCCACCCTACATCTTTCCTGTTCTGCATTGGGTTCAGTCCAACCACTGTTAAAGTCAGCTGTGTCTGCATGTAATCTTTTAGTCATGGATCAGGATCTATGGGAATATTATGCCTGAAGAGACTGAAGAAAATCAGTTACTGAAATCAAGGAGGTCTCTGCAGGAGAGATCTCTGTGTAACCAGCTGTCTTGTCAATGAGCAAAACACTTAAGGGCAAATTTACTGAGCAGCTCAAGGGACTGTATCCCCCTCCTCCTTCCACCAGCATGGCCCACTATGATCCATCTCACACCATGGATAAGCAGCTGCTTATTCTTCATTTTCCCCACCCAACACACACACCCTGTGATTTTCCTCCTCCCATCAACATCCTGAGTATAATCTGTCTGTAGAGTCTATCACTTGGATGCAACTTCTTCTCTTAAAGTGACCTATCTTTATGTGTCACACATTCTGTTTTGTTCTTCCTGCAGAAAAACTACTAGTTTCTTATTATTAGAGACCCAAGTTTCACCTGGAAAGGAGGTTAAGTTAATTGATCTGTAATTTCCCTTTTGGAAAAGAAGCATGATGTTTTCCCTCTGCCAGTCATCAGAGCTTCCTCAGTTCTTCAGGAGCACTTGAATATAATGGATAATGGGGCTAAGAGTTTTTCAACTAATTCCTTTAATACCCTTGGGTATGCACCATCTGGCCCTCTGTGCCAATTTGAATGCATTGTGCTTTTAATATTTCTTTGCTGTTTCTTTAATGATTTTGCTAACTTTTAGCTCTCAATTTCTTGTCTTTCCTTTGATTGCTCATAGCATATTATGTTTTAAAAGGAAATTTAGAAAACTGAAACAGATGATGTGGTTTTCATCTCACTTTATCCATGTCAGAAATTAACTCACTTTTAAAATTCATCTTTCATCAGGAAGCATTGAGTCTTAAAAGTCTGAGCTGCAGCTTTTATCTTTCACCCTATCCAAGCAAGTCTGCACCTACAGAAGTTTCTGCTATTTGAAAGGTCCCATGCAAGAGAATTTTCTCTTAGTCTAAGAGCCTGTATCCAAATCTTGACTACTCAACACTGGTAGCTAATTTTCCCTTCTTCCTATCACGTCCTATTGTCTCTGTCTCCAAGCACATTTATATGACCCTGCCTACATCCTTCAGATACTTGTAGACTCATGTCTGTTATTTTCTTATCTCTTCACCAGCTTATATCTAAGCATCACTCTATCTTTGTAAATCAACCCACACCAAATGATCTGATCATGTCTCTACTGTTCTTTGGGGCCTCTGATTTTACAGTGTTTGTCATTGGGATGCCAAGAAATGAACGGCAACCTTCCAACTGTTTCCAAGCCAGGCTGGTTAGTGTGATGCCCACTGAGAGTGGCCTGCGTCTTTTGTAATGCAAGCTGGATGCCAAAAGTTACATGTAGATTGTCCTCTTATATCACCTTCCAACTTTTCCTTACATGGCTGCTTCTGAGCATCCTTTGGGGATATTTTTCCTGCGTGTTGGTAGCCAGTATCATTCCAGTCTCATTATGTTATTTCCTGTCCACATTGTTGATCTCTGTAGGTGCCACAGGATAATTTCTCTGTTCAATAACATTTAAAACTCCTCCCATTTTAGCATCAACACCATCTTGCTGTACTGTGTATTTGCCCTTCTTACTTTTATGTGGCTTTCTTTCACTTTTTTTCCAACCTTTTCTTCCTATTCTCCCATATTCTTCCCAGTATACTTTTCCCTTAAAATGACTTCTGAAGGATTTCCTTTGCATTAAAAAAAAGAAAAATAAAATTGTCCTTTCTACATATGCATGTCAGACACAACAGGTTTATATTGAGCTACCTCTAATGCGTTGTCTCCTGAAATAGCTACAGACAATGATGGGTCTACCCATATGCTGAAAGATGTAGTAAAAGGTAAGTAAAATTAATTAGATGAAACAGTAAGATGGTGCAGCACGTCTACCAGGGTATGCTCCCAGGAGGGTTTCAGTTTGGATGGGAATAATTCCCTGTACAATCCACCAAGGATGGAGAGAGATAGACTCCCTACTTCTCACTTTTAGATGGTGCTAGATGAGAAAGATCTTATCTCAGGCCAGACTTGCCAAATTATGCTGGAGCTGCTCTGAACTTCTGCCTTTCCTCAGCTCCTGCATGGGTAGGAGGGGCAGAGGTAGGAGCAGATCAGTTCAGCTTCCTGAACCCTGCCCCTTTTGATATCATTGATACTGTTGGCTAAGGATAGTCCCAAGGCTGCTCTCAGGACCAGGCTTGTCTCCCTCCTGCATGGCACACACCCTGAGTACAGTCACAGAGTGCTATGGAAGGGCACACAAGCCCCACATACCTCCTCAGCCCCAACATTCAGGGTTCTGACAAAGATGTGGGGAGCCCCCAGACCCTCTGCACAACATTATCCAGGAGACCTTTGGGCAACAGACAGCTCAGATGGCCTTCAGGCCTCTCCAGAGGCTGCTTTCTGTGCCATATGGACATTGCCTTTGAGCCTGGTAGTTGTGGTTGCCTTCCCTTTACACTAACTTTGGAAAATTGTCATGCCAGCACTCCATGTCTCCAGCATTCCATTCCTTTGGCACATCCAGTGAGGTGGTGTTTGGACATGGACTAGTTCAAGCCTGTCAAAATGCTGGATGGGAGGCAGAGCAGGATAGGACACTGGATAACTTCCCTAGCCTTCAGGCTCCAGAGAAGAAATAACCCTTTTTTTCTCCTGAAAAATGAAAGGATTGCAGAGACAATAAACAAAGGGCTGCATTAAAACCTTTGTTTGCAGGAGACTGTGAAGATTTCAGTGATACTGTACTCCCCTGCAGGAGGAGGGATTAAGAGTGTTACAGGACAGATTTACAAACCCTGAGGAGAGTAAGGAACCAAAGGAAATCTTTGGCAGTTCCCTTCCTTTCCTATTCTGGGTCTCACCCTGGCTTCTGGTAATGCTTAGAACAAAACCACCAGCTCTTGCTTATTTTAATGTGTTGTCTGTTTTGCCCTGAACCCAAATGAAACATCAAAGGTCTGTCTCAAGCACTTGCAAATAAAAATAGCTCTAAACCAAATATATTTAAGACCCTTGAAGGATATTTCTAAAATAATTCATCCTAAGTCCATGAGAGGGGAGTGGTGTTGCTTGCTAAAGGCATGTGCATTGTGCTGATAGTGGGCAGTACTCACATGTAAAGAGCAGTGGGTGATACTGAAAAATTAAATGAAGGTCAGAAAAGGGGCACAAAGCCTTCACTGCACTGTATTGTGGAAGAGGAGCAAAATATATTTAAGATAAAAGCCAGTTTTAAGCTGCCTTTATTTTCCCTTCCAATCTGATCCTTCTCTTCCCCTTGTAGAAATTTAGATTTAAACATGTCGTTCTTACATGAGTGTGGTACATCTTGGCCCATCCATGGTACACGAGAGCATGACCCTTCCTCTCCCATATAGTACTGCAATTTGTTTATTACCATCCAGAACTCATTTATTCTTTGTGACTTGCCCATTTTTTAAGTAAGATAAACTGAGGCTACAAAAGCATCAGACACCCTGTGTTGTCCCTCTGTATCATCCCTTTGTCTCTACTGCTCTGTATTTGAACAAAACACTATGCTTTCTAGTCTCTGTCACTACAAACTTCTGACTTAAATTCCTTTGCTTCACAGGTAAATAATGTTTTCTCTTCCCATCTCCTAGTAACAAGGTAAATGCACCTTTGCAGTCATTATTTCTTACTGCCTTTTTACGTCTGCACTTCCTCACTGAAGCTTGGGCAAGGATAGCTTGAGCCATTGCAATACCACTACCAGGTGGGGATTTCTGGAAGAGATCAGTACTAAGTCCTGTATTCCTCTGATCTGAAGTTTTTCATCACTACTTTTTAGCAAATTTTCCCAAACGCAAATTTCTAATTAGTCTTTCTCAAATACTATGGTGGGGTGCTGCAGGGTGTTCCACAGACTCCTGCCCATCTTTACAGACAGTTTATGAAATCTCTGGAGTTGTGAAGAAAGTTCTTTTTAATAAGATAGTACTTGAAGGAAGTTGGAAATTATTCTTGATTTTAAGCACAGCTACACATTCTTGAAAGGCTGCTACAAGGAGAAAGCCATTGAAGTGAGTATATACCTATGGCTCACCAGTGAGGAACATGAACATGGCCCTGTGGATCAGCTTCAGGTTTCAAACCACTATCTGTGAGCAGTGCAGTCAAAAGTCATGTTAGCTGGGCCAAAGAAGAGGAGAATAATGTCAAAAATGTCTAAATACAAAGGAACAAATGCTGGAGGCTATAAAAACCCCAGACCTATGCCTTGAAGCCCTGAAGGCTGCTCTATTAACATGAGGACATACTGCATTTATTTAAGCTGGATGAACAAGAGAAAAAGAGCTTCTTGGTGTTGGGTGCCAAGGTGGTGTTTAAGACATCCCTGACTCACAGCTTGCAAGCTGGGACTCGTTCTGCAAGTTCAGTCCCTGTTCAGATAGGATCAGGGAATGTCTCTGGGCTGGATTGCAAAGGAAGCAGTCTTGCCAAATATGCTCTGCCCACAGCACCGTCCAGACCCGTCAGATGATGTTTCTTCTAATTTTACTAATGTATGCTTGGCCCCAATTCCATGCTACCTGAGGCTACAGCCGTAATAAAAACACGGCACACATGCTGTGAGTGGGTGCATGCAGCTGGTGGGAGTTGAAGCACGTGAAAATTAAAAACACAACCCTTCCTTAATTGCAGCAGAGAATTAAGAATTAATATTCTTATGATCCTCTGCCTTTTCCCTCTCTCTGTGACACACCTTCACCCATAGCCCTGTCAGTTGCCAGAGAAGATGACAACAGGTTTCCTTCACATGTAGGTTGCTCTGTACTCTGAGCAATGCTTAGATTTTCAGACAGAAGTGGGCTTGTATGCCACACACAGCTTGTGTTCAGGTGTGGTTCCTATGCTAGGACCATCCCACATACCCATCCTTTGGGTTACACCTGTGGACGGGGTGTTGGTGGTCTAATGCCTACCTGAGGATTAAACTATCAGGCTACTGTCCTGCCATGGTCATGCAAGATGTCCACTCCTTAGATCGTGTGAAAGAGCCTTGGGCACACATTTGTCTCCTACCCAGGAGCTGCTTCTTTGGGGTGGGTTGTACAGCATCTCTGGGCTATGTAAGAATCTCACATAGATTTAGAAATGCTCATGGATTTAGAAAAGTTGGACTTTGGGCCACGAGCCCTCATGAATATGCAATTTATAACAACATCACCACTGTGTCTGTAGAAGAGAAATCAAAACTGATGCCCGAGAGAAGGTATGGGCTTGATGGGGAAAAGCAAAGCTAGTACTGGCATCTGTGGGACTTTTAGTGAGGGGACAAGGGGAGCATACTGCCTTTAACCAAAGAACAGTGCTGAGACTGGAACTGGACCTCTGGCTGTTTCTGGGCCAGGTGTGCTGCCTTGGTGAGGTTGTTTACCTTGGGGGCATATACCTCCAGCTACCAGTTCTGACCCTCACCCTGAGAGGGAAGGGCCAGCGAGGAACTCTGTAATGCAGCCCTTGTTTCTGCTCTCAGGACATAAACACAGGGGTTAGAAAATACTCCATCGAAGGACCAGAACATGTTGAGGTATAAGTATCATGCTCACCACCAAAAGCAGGCTGCCACTGCAGCTTTTGAACTCCCTGCCACATTGCCCCACTAATATATACTCCTGATACCACTTGTTAGGGCCACTGTGATCTCTGATAGCTTTTCCCACAGAAATCTTGGAGAAAAAATCAGCATGGGCTAGAGAAACCCATGGGTAGTGATGAGAAGGCAGTTTATGTGCTAGTTAATTTGAGATTTTTATGGACACGTAGAAGTTTCAAGCTTCTGACATTAGACCAAATCCTTGTTTCCGAGCTTGTAGTGAGCGTTGCAGGTATCAGTAGTACTTTCCAGTCCAAAAATTTGCATTCATCACACATAGCACAGCCTATTTGTGTGGATTTTCAATGACAGCATTTTACTTACTGGCAGCATTTTTTGCTGGCATATGTTCAGCAACTCCACCTGCTGATGCCCAGCCCTGCAGGAGAATATTCAAGAAAAGATGACACAAGAAATATAAAATGGTCACTTCCTTCTTCCACCACTTCTTCTGAATGATTTCACACAGTTGGTATATTAACGATTGCTTTTTTTCACTGGTCTGTGCTGTCATTTGTCTCAAATGCCTTAAAAAAGTTTGCCCAAGCAATGTACTGTAGTATCAGAAGGAGTTTCTTTTCCTCCCTTTCTCTGGGGGAACCTCCACCCCTTTCTAGGCAAAGCACATGAGATGCTTAAAATTTATGGAGTCTGATTTAAAAGCCAGGACATCTCCTGGTCTCAGGGGAAGGGAAATGACCCTTAGCTTATTTTGCAGTCAGTCCTTTTCAGAGAAGGAAGTGCTAATAAGCGCTCACTTGAGGCACAACATCTTAGGACAAACGAAGGCCAAAAAGCAGCCGCATAATTGCTGTAACTGGGAATAAAAGAGGAGCCAAGGACAACACATGAGAAGTTTCCCTTGTGAGCAGTGCTCTGTGAGTGATACACACCAGCAGTCACGCTCATGTCTGAAGTGGGACCTAATGAACATCCAGACCTGCCCCTGAGGAGCTGCTTCCCCTCCTAAAGCAGCTCAGCTGGACCCATTGCAGAAGCTGGACAGTGGGGATGGGTTCATGGTTGCAGTGAGGGAGAGGAGACAGATGGGAGAGGCAGTGTGGGGAAAACAAAATGCCTAAAAAACACCACATATGTTGGTAGGAGTTAGACATGGAGAGAGTACGTGGCACACCCTGCAAATACATGAACACTTGAACAGTTTGAGAACAGCTCAGAAATCTAGTTGCACTCACCCAGGGGAAATCTCAGGTGGGTTTTCAAATTACAGCATGCTCGGGCTCTTGGGAGCCCTTCTGGAGGTGTGTCAGGGCTCTTGCTCCAGCTGCACCCAGCACCTTCCCCTCATGATGAACCTTCCCACAGCCTCCCTGGAGGGGACCTATCCCTTTGGCTGTGCCACCTCTGAGTGGCCCAGCCTTGGGTCCCCCTCCATGTACCCCAGAAGTGGCCATGCTCCAGGCCCAATGGGGTACCATACACAGCAGTATTACTTTATCTTACCTGATTTGGCAATCACAGGCCATCAGATTTCACCCAAGTACTGGGTCTGGTGACTTGGTTAGGCAAAATATCTTGGTCCTTTCAAGACTACAGGGTCTCAGTCAAAAGACTGGGAATGGGTTAGATCTGTCTTCTTGTCTGATGTTTCATCAGTGGCAGAGAAGGGCTGGCTTAAGCTGTGCCTCCATGATACCAGCAAGCAACCACCAACCCACTAATGCAGAGGAAGGCAAAAAAAAATACAGGTCCTTGCTCTCTGATCTGAGGAAAAAACAGTTTTAAACCTCAAACACAGTAATCACTTTGACCCTGAACAAGCTAAAGAGCCAAAAGGGGATGTGGCAACTCTGCCATGTACAACGGTTGCACAACATTTCTTGTTGCAGCTGCACTTACTGCTCAAGCACAGTCCACAACCCTTCTGGCCAGGATTTGCCAGTGTTATAGTGAATAAAAGTTCAGAGTGAGAGTATATAAGATCCTCAGTAGTAATTGTTAGAGGAGTTCCCAGACAACATGTAAAATGAACATAAGTAATTTCTTAATTAAGGACTTGATGCACACAAAAATTGTGCATTCCATTTGAATACTATAAGTAGCTTATAGGAAAATCAATTTAAGTAGTAAATCAACAATGGAGGACTCCATAAAATTTCTCATTTATATGGCCTTCTCTTGCTGTTACATACTATAAAGTCTCAGAAGGAGATTTGCTGTCACGTATGTATGTAAACACACATTCCCACCAGATCTTTCAGAGATGATATCCCTCTGTAGTATCCTCATCTTACAAGAGTAAGGTAATTGCTGGGGGGTGAGGTGATAGAAGGCAGCCCTGCAGAAAAGGATTTGGGGGTTTTGGTGGATGAGAAGCTGGACATTAGCCAACAATGTGCACTTGCAGCGTAGAAGACCAATTACATCCTGGGCTACATCAAAAGAAACATGGCCAGCAGATCGAGAGAGGTGATTCTACCACTCTACTCCACTCTGGTGAGACCCCAGCTGAAGTACTGTGTCCAGCTCTGGAGACCTCAACACAGGAAGGACCTGGACCTGATGGAGCGGGTCCAGAGGAGGGCCACATAAATGATCCAAGGGCCACAAAAATGATCAGAGGGCTGGAACACCTTCCTACGAGGCCAGGCTGAGAGAGTTGTGGTTGTTCAGCTTGGAGAAGTGTCCCCAGCTCTGGGGACACCTTATAGCAGCCTTCCAGTACCTGAAAGGCAACTACACGAAAGCTGGGGAGGGACTGTCTACAAGTGCATGTAGCGATAGGACAAGGAGCAATGGTTTTAAAATGGAGAAGGACAGATTTATATTGGACATTAGGAAGAGGTTCTTTAGTATGAGGGTAGTGGAACACTGGAACAGGTTGCCCAGAGAGGTGGTGGAAGCCCTATCCCTGGAAACATTCAAGGTCAGGCTTGATGAGGCCCTGAGCAACCTGATCTTCACAAGTATCACAGGGTGTCAGGGGTTGGAAGGGACCTTGGAGATCTTCGAGTCCAACTCCCCTGCCAGAGCAGGATCATATAATCTAGCACAGATCTTGTTGAGGATATCCCTGCTTGCTGCAGGGGAGTTGAACTAGATGACCTTTGGAGGTCTCTTCCAACCCAACACATTATATGATGATTCTATGATTCGATGATTCTATGATTGTATTATTCTATGATTATACCCAACAAGTAATTAATAAATCAAAATAGGTAATTATACTGCTGTATTTAGCATTGGTGCGCTCTCACCTTGAGTACTATGTGCTGGGCCTCACAATTTAAGAAGGATCTGAAGGTCCTTGAATGCATCCAGAGGAGGGCAACAAAGCTGGTGAAAAGGCTGGAAGGAATGTCCTGTGAGAGGACTTTAGGCTTGTCTAGTTTGAAGAAAAGGAGGCTGAGGGCTGATATCATTTCTCTCTACAGCTTCCTGAGGAGGGACATAGAGACAGAGGTGCTGAGCTCTGCTCAGTGGTGGGAATCGTTCAAAGCTGCCCCAAGAGAGGTTCAGATTTGACATTAGGAAACATTTCCTTACCAAGAGGGTGGTCAAACACTGGAAAAGGCTTCCTTAAGAGGTGATGGATACCTATCAGTGCTTAAGAGGCATTTGAACAATGAATAACATGCTTTAACTTTTGGTCATCCATGAAGTGGTCAGGCAGTTGGACTAGATGATTGTCATAGGTTCCTTCTAACAGAAAATATTCTGTTCTGGTCTAGTCTATTTCCTTTGCCAGATACCTTCTCCCTTAGCTCTCAGCTGCTGGCAAAAGCCCCTGCTTGCTTTCCATACATGCCACAAAGTCCAACTCTCCTGTCAGAGAGGTTGCTCAAACCAAGTCCATGAGAGAACTGATAAAACTGTCCTCTCTCTCCGTGCCCTAGTTTGGTGAGTGTGACTGAGTGCAACCTGCCAGCTCACTGCCTGTGCCAACGGTCTGTCCGGGGGAAATGACACCTGAGCATTTCCAGTAAGTGCTGCATCCTTCCAGTGTCTGCTTCTGGGAACTCCTAGCTGAGTCACCCAGCCCACTGCAGACATACATGAAAGCCGCACCATTTCTCTTGGTCTCTGTAGAAACCAATCTGTGTGCACCCTATTAGAGCGTGTGAGGTATGCTGGCAAGGCCAATTGGACAGGTATCAGCCAGGTGAGTATTTTCACGAACACTTCAGTTTGGAGATCTGTCCCTTTTGCTGTCATATTGGGAATAGAAAACATCCTGAGCCTTCAGAGGAAGATGGTTAATGAAAAAAAAAACAAACCACCAACTTTCAGAATGTGTCTACTCCTGTAGGAGCCACAAGCTTATATTACTCTCGTATTCTAAGGGCAGAGTCACATATGTGATAACCACATTGAGGACAATCGCACCTGACCTTCTCTATAACATTTAGTGGGAGGGAGAAGAGGAGTTGGATTCATAGGGGAGAGTACCCCACACACCATGCTACCTTGTTTTATTGTACATATTCAGTTCACTGAGGAATATTCCTAGTAGCTGGATCAAAGTACCTTGTGCAGAAAAAAATCCTTTCTCACTACAACTAAGTGGGAAGGTGAGATGACAGTGGGTGCCTTACTGCAAGGTTGGGTTTGCCAGGCTTCATATTGTTTGATCATATTGTACTTTCACTAGCAAGACTGAAAAGCCTCCCAGTTCCCTTCTGTTAGATCTCTTCCAGGTGGGATCACCCACCTGCAGTAATTAAGTCACTTCTCAACCTGCTGTCTGACAAGCAAAAAACAACCTGGACCTCAATCCACAAAGCTCATTTTCCAGCTGCAGCATCACTTCACTGATCGTCCTTTATAATCTCCAGTGTCTTTGTCCTCTTGCTGCCCTAGAACAAGCCATTCTGCTACCAGATGCAAGATTGCTTTCCTGATAGCACGTCACTCCACCTTCCACCCCCCGTGAAAGAACTAGTCTTGTCACTCCACTGCATAGAAGGCATCTCTTGACATCACTGGCACTACTTCCCAAAGCAGCCTCCCATCCTGTACGTAGACCTGGGGTTTGCTTGACAATAAAAGCTTGCAGCTGTGCCAGGCTTTCCATGTAGCATTTGTCAGAACATATGTAGTTTAAGCGAACAGACCGGTAAAGAACAAGCTGACTATCCCTCCTCTCGCTAGCCAAGTTCTGCACATGTTCCCCGGTAAAACTCCCAAATGAGGTCAAGGCATTTAACTCATTATCATCATAGAGTTCCTCCCCCCTCCAGACTGAAGACTGTCCAGACAGATGACAAACATGTTATCTAAGTAATATGGATCACCAAAATCTGCCACTGCAACACAGCTGCTTTGAACTGGAACACAGAAGCTATCCCAAGCCAGGAGTGTTACACAACTGTTGCCTAGAAGGAGGAAATCAATAAAACTTCTCTGGTTTAAACTGCAGCAGAAAATCAAGTAAGTTAAAACTGGGCTTGGCCAATGACACTCAAGAGTCCAGCATCTGGTAATGGGAAATCATGGTGGTTCTAGTGGCCACAAGACACCAGGAGATTAAAAGTAGCTTTCTATCTGGGAGTGCCATGGTCCCTACTAGAACTGAATTAGTCCTAGGCTGACCCGGACTAATAACACTTCCTGCAACATCTGGATTTTCTTTGGATGGCTCTGCCAAGTTGCAGCTTGTTTCCAAGCCTGCTGAGTTCATGAGACCTGAAAACAGAGCTGTCTGAGAGCTGGCAGCATCAAAGGCAAGAACTGTGCTAAGAGGCTGGTTATCCTATTGCCAGCACTCATGTATGGGCACCTGCACAGATCAGACACAGGCTGCCGGGTATGGTCCAGACCTCACTCACAATTAGCAGCCTCATCTTTGTGTGTCAATGGCAAGGCTGCACAGGGCCGCCCAGGTCCCATCTCCCTCCCTGACAGCTTTGTCCAGGGTGGCTGCACATGCAGCAAGCTGCAACAGGACTGGCTCGCAGGGAGGGATTCGCCCTCTGTTACACAAGCTGACAGTGCGGGAGGCTGAGTCACGGCACCTGGGAGGGCAGATCAGCAAACAGGGCTCCCCCAAGGAGGGATGAGCTTCCTTGGGCCAAGCTTGTCCATGGGCAATAACTCCAGCTGAATACTCTTGTACAAGTTTCCATTCAAGAACCAGGCTTGTCTACAAACCACAGGGCATTTGCATTGTAGCAGAACAACAGATCTGGTTTGCAGTCTTCCTCCCTTGGACTGTTGTGATGGTTGCCTGCAGGACATACAGATGGATAAGGACATGAGCAAATGCTGCAGTCCCTAATGTCACCCATGGCAGTGGGTCATGATGGCTGACAAAGCTGGTTGGGGTGTCTGAGCTGGCATGGTGAACAACATGCATTACAAGTGTTTCCTCGACAGCACAGCTGCTCTGGATAAGCTGATTTTTTGAAGAAGCAAGCAAAGCCTTGGTGCAGTGCTTTTGTGCATGTCGAGGGTGTGCCATGGAGCCAGAGTGTCTGGAACAGCCACAGTCAGAGGAAGCCTCTGTGGCTGCTCGTGGAGGAGGAAGTCGGTGTCCCAAGGCTGGAGGCAGGGCGAGCACTGGTTTTTCCCGGAGAGGAGGGGAGGTGGCGGGGGGAGACGGAGAAGGGAGCCCAGCCTCAGAAAAGAGCACGGAAGGAAGAGGCTTGGAAAGTGCTCTGATGATGTGGATGCAGAGGAGAGGGCTGGGAAAGGAGCTTCTCCTTACAGCTTGTCCCTACAGGGTGGAGGATGTAGCTTTTGCAAGATGTGGGAGAAAGGGCTGAGGTTTTCAAGACGGAGTGAGTGGAAAGAACAGGGATGCGCTGGGCAGACACGGCTGGGGGAGGTGAACTGCTTCCAAATGGAAAATAAGCCAGGAAATGGTGGCTGGAACTGGAGGGTGAAAATCAGGTGGACTAAGAGAGAGGGAAAATGTCACTAGCAAGCAAGAGTTATCATTTAGTGCTGACATAAAGGCCCAGGCTGGAATGTGTCTGAGCTGAGAGGCATCCTGGAGCAGTCAAGGTGAATTAAAAACCAAAACTTTGCCCTCAGGTATCTGTAGCAAACACCCAGTCAGTTGTACCTTGTATACTTATGGCTTCATTTCACCATCATTTTTGTTTTGCTTAGGTAAAACCCTTAAGCTTTACCTGGCACCATTTAAATCCAATGAAAGGGGGAACAAGAGCAGGGAAGGGACATATTTTTTTTTCTGGAAAATCCCCACGTGCCTGTACACAAGCAGAGAACAGACCAAAGTCATGCAGTCAGGAACAGGATAGAAACATCCAGCAGTATGTGGGGCATGTCACCAATCAACACACTCTATAGGTATGTCCTCCACTGCATGGAGAAGCCAAACCAGCAAATATTGACGTAGGCAGACCCAAGGGCAACAGCAGCAGCCATGAGGCAATGGCAGGGCATGATTTCTAGGGAGCTGGGGTAAGAGAAGAGGTCTGTTTCATGTCAGACACACAGGACAGCTCCACAAAAAAAGGCTCCACAAAAAAATGGTGCTTTCTGGATATAGGCTTTACCAGTCAGATCTGCTAAACTATATTCAAGTGCTTCCTGCCCAGCCCAGCCCAGGACTGAAAACTGTCCATTGTTGTGTCCTGACACCTATATCCCTTTGAACCTCCCCTAGAGAAGTGCTAATCAACTACTGATTGAGTAAACTCCTTACCCAATGAAAGTGCAGCATTTAGCAACAGCCTACAGTGTAGCTGGCAGCATTCAGGGGTTTTTCTTGCCAGGGCATGGCAATCCCTTGGTTTATTCTGTTCAGTCCCTGGCACTAGCTGCCATCAGGAGGTTTGCAGATATTGGTATGGGAGATGCCTGATGCTAAAACTCAGCAGTGTCAGGACTGATCCACAAAAACACTGGTTGGTTCAAGGTGGATGGAGTTCAACAAAGAGAGGTGAAGAAGCATGTTTTGCTGATATGTTTAATAAATGCTGGGTTATGGATTGAGTTTCTCATGTTGGCTTCTGAATTGTACCCAGAGAGGTTTTAAAACAAATAGATCCAAGAACAGCCAAAGAGGTAGAGCTGAGCTGCCCAGGGCTGTGTCTTGTGACTGAAGACTCCTGTGTCTGATAAAACATCAGATGTGGCTGTGGCTATGCCGTTACAACATCTGTAGATGCCCTTTGTTCATGCTTTGGTTGAGGTAATTTTGCAATTTTTTTTCCCCTGCAAGCTAATGAGGCTTTTCTCTCCTTAAAGCAGAGACAAATATTCACAAAATATTGGGAGTGTAGCATATCTGAGAGCTCACCCCTTCTGCCAAATGTTTGTTGCAAGTGGCCAAAATGATGAAAAGTTGACCTGGAGGGAAAAAGAATGATGCAAACATGCTTGGAAATCCTGACTAGAGAAACTGCATGAAACAAAGCTACAGAACTGTAACTGTTCTTAATTATGTAGAGTTTTATTAAGGAGTGGCATGTATTGTGGCTATCATGTACAGAATTTGGATGTATTAAATATTTTTAAAATTATATGGCAGTCTGTTATGTGTTATTATATGACTATTTGGGGGGGTTACCTGCAACAGCCCTAACAATTTATAATTCTTGCTAAACTACCCTTCAAGGTCAGAGCTGTGGTCTGTGCTTCAGTGAAGAACTGAGGTCCATGGAGAACAACTTGTCAGTCTGGAAAACATAGCACCTGCATTCTCCCATCACACATGAGAGAACAGATAATGTTTTTTCACAGCAGCATTTTTCCTAAGAGTGTCTGTAATACCTGTTGTGAGTACTCACAGTCTGTGAGAGGAGGTGACAATGTCCCCAGGCACTGGAGTAATTGGTAATAGCATGGAGCTGGCAACAGAAAGCATCCAGAAGAGGCTTCTTGCAAGCAAGATCTAAATTCACCATTTCTGCTCCTGATGAGCAACACCTTAGGAAGGTCTGGGTGTCTTCTTTATTTTTAAAATGTGACTTGGAGGGTGTTAATGTTAATTACAAGTACCAAGAGCTTTGCAGATTCTGATGATTTGGATGTGAAAGCAAAGTATAACCTGTCTCTTTTTATGATTCAACCCCATAACTGGTGGTCTCAGTTCTGATGGCAAAAATCACCATGGCAGTAGAGATGCAGGACTAGTAAGCCACTGTTCAGATTCCCAGACTTGTCTTTACTGTCTGAGTTGTAGGCCTGAAACTTGTACAAAATAAAAGCTGTATCATCTTTCTTAGCACACAGGGAATTCATAGAGCACAATATACAATTACCCTACAACATATATGCCTTCCTTTGGGAGCAGTAAATTCTTTCACTAGAATTGTCCATTAAATATGGAAAATTTAGCTTAAATGCATTGAATAGTTGTCATTAAAAAAAAAAAAAACAAAACCAAAAACTTGGCAAGTATATATGTCTATATATATGTACACATACATGTGTGTATATACATGCACACATATAAACATACATAAAAACACACATATTTTCATGAGTTTGGCATTTCTTACTGCAAGAGACTTCTGTTGGTGCTGGGTGCAGGTGTTTGCCTGCTAAAAATAGTGTATGCATGATGTTCACACAGCAGTTCCTATGAGGTCTGCCTGACAGGGGCTTCATCTCTTAAGTATTACTGAGCTTTTATAACCTCCCTGAATAGTTGAAAATAAAGACTTAGTTAAGAAAACTTAAGGTGCCCAGCTTGGTCTTAGGCACCTTCCTCTTTCAGCCTGAAATCAGCTTTCTATGAAGCAGGGAGGAAAATCCCAATGAGAAACTGGGAAAGGATGAGGAATGTACTCAATACAGACATCCAAAGGGAAATAAAGGTGTGTCTTGTGTTTCATCTTCAAGCGGGAGATAAGAGCATGGCCATGAAATACCTCAAATAGAGACATTATCAAAACCTGAACCATGTTTTCTCTTACAGCAGTCTTTGTTCAGGGAACCTGACAGTAAGGTCTAGAAAACAGAGTAATGCTGAGCATATACCAGAAGTGGACTTTGTATCTGTAGAGTCAATGCACAGGACCAACAGTGAACACCTACACATGTTGGGCATGTATAGATTTGAAAAATATCATCAGGTTTTGCACAGGTGCAATAGAGAATTGTAGAAATGGGCAGTGAGCTGCCACCAAAGCCTGTTCTGTTTCACTCAAGGAGGACTGCATGGTCACTTGATGAGTAAGTACATTCCCAGGGAAAAGGCATAGTCACACAGAGGTTTGGAGCCAGGACAGACTGAGGTGCAGGGTGATGTAACCCCACCAGCTCAGACCTGGAAGCTTCACTGGACCAGCACATCCATTTCTGAATTTGACCCTATTGCATCTCTCTTGGTTTGATCTGCATCCACCCTCACCAGTTGTGCCTTACCAGTGAAAGTGCTTGTTCACTGGAACAAACTGGTCAGGGAGTTGTTAGCACCTGCCTCTTTGGTCTGGCTGTAAGCTTTGCTGTAGCCTCAACACAAGTTATAGGGCTCAGCTTAGGGGTCGCTGGATGAAATACCATGACCTGTAACATGCAGAAGATCGGTCTAGGTGACCTAACCATCCCCTTTGGCCTTATGCTCTATGAATACTCCTGCAAGACCAACTGCCTTAATCCCTTACCAAAGAGATGGGGGGATACTGATCTTCTCTCATAAGACTTTCCATCTCCATTACGGTGCACACTCTTAAGCAGCTCACGTTCACCCATATGGTCAAGCACATACTTTGCATTTGTCTTCTGCTCCGGTGTTAATGATCCTACCAGATGCATTCACATATGACTGCAGGAAATTCACCCAGCATGTGTAGTGGTTTTGGAATAGTGCATCGAGTAAGAGATACTGGCTCCTGGGGGGGTGAGTGTGGGGAGCTCGTATTGACTCATTCCAGCAAATTTCACAGAATGAAAGACAAATAGGTGAAATCTCTTGTTTCTGGCAGTTTCCTGCCACCAACAAAAATGTCTCTTCAAACAAAGCATTTTCCCTCTCCTCAGATGTCCTCAGACACTGAATTTGTAATATCTGATAACGCACGTTTCCATAGCAACAAACACTGATGACCCAAACACAGGATTATGTGACTTCACTCAGAGTCAAGCAGAATATTAACAAGGATACTGATAGCTAATACTTTCCACTTTGGTGGCACCTCCCTGCAGAGGATTTCAGTGAGCTTTACACACATCATCCCCAATTTGCAGATGGAGAAATGAAGAGGAGAAGTAAGCAACCTATTCTGAGATCAAGAAAATATGCTAGGCTCAGAGGGCCCAGGAGGGAGGAAAGAGAATGGAAAAGACCAAGTCTTCTGGACTGTGAGCAGCACACAGAGCTGATAAAATCCTGCTCCCCTCTTCCCCTGAGAGCTGTTTTCTTTGGGATAGCATGTCCACCTGACTTCTTCCCATCCCCTCTCTGTTCCCTCAGAAGGTTCTTTGGGATAAAATGGCAATTGTAGGTCCAGCTGCCCTCTGTTAGAGTTAATGAGCCAGCACTACCCCTCCCCAACATTCCTCAGAGTGCCAGACCCATTGTGAGTATTCATTCATTCAAAGTGATTTACTTCAGGTGATGCAAAGGCAGAGGCAGTTTACAAATACAGGGTGTCTAGCCTCAGACCTGAAATACATGAAATGCAAATACAGGAGACTAAACTTCATCAAAGAGATGTTAAAGAGGCAACTGGGTGAACAAGCACCATGCAGTGCTCTCGTGGAGTTGAGACAGGGGGAGAGATCCCAGTGTCTGAAGTTAGACAACGCATCATGGAAATAACCTGTATCTCATGGACGGCAAGTTGAAAAGACTGTTGCATCTTCAGAAACTCAAGCAGTCTTTTAATTTCAAAAGAGATTTAATGAAAATGATAAAAGGAAGTGCATCCCTATCTCTCCTCCCTCAGATAATTGGGTGTAAATAACAGCTTCTTTTCATGCATCAAACCTTTTATCTGTAATTAGATTTGGCTTCATCCAGATCCACTGGTATCCCATGCAAAGAGAGTTCTGATGGTGTAATAAAATGCCATGTGATTATTTATTTATTGTTGTAATACGTGTCAGAACAACTTCCAGAGATTTGTCTGGATTTAGAAATGAAGCTCTGAAAAGCTGCTCTAAACTGAAGCCCAGTAAGAGGTCCCTTCTCATGTCTCTGCAGTACCGTGCCATAATGGTTATTTGTTCCCTGTGTTTGAAGAACCTGGGGAATTAATTCTATGAAGCTCATGGGCACATGTTTACCTCCAAATATTGTAGAAAGTACCTTTAGAAACAGGAGAAGTTGACCGCATGCTTAAACCATGCTTGAAATAACTTGATTTTGTTGTTTGTTTGCTGTGAGTCTCAGAAAACCAATAAAGCTTTAAAAAACCAGATCAAATAAAACATTTTTTTACAGCCCTAATATTTCACCTGGGACCACGCGAAGATTTATCTTACGGGACAGCAAGAAGATAATTTGTAAGGCAAGGGACCAGAGTCACAGAGGTTTTTTGAAAGTGTGTGTGGGGCAGGAAAGCAGGGACTGGATGCTACCTGTATGCTGCAGCCCAGTGAGTAGGATGCCCACCATACTGCATGGGAATCCCCTGGGAGAGCCACATAAACATGGCTCTTTCTTTCCTATGTGTGAATGCCCCAAGCACCTATTTTGCAGACTGCTGGTTGCATGAAACATATTTTTTATGGTTCCTCTCAGGAGGTTGTAGCTTCCATGGGGGCTGCTGGAAATCCATGCAATGTGACCTCCACCCTGAAGCAAGTAATGTTTTCTTATGTTCGTAGTGCTGAGACAGATATAATGGGAGGAGGGCTTCTTTTCAGACCTACATCAGTCACATATTACAAGAACACCAAAGAGTCCTATACTCAGTCTGCATCTGCTCACCAGAAATAAACTTTCCATCACCTTTTCTCCCTGCTATTTGTGATAAGTTTGGGCTTTAAAAAAACCCAAAAAACAAACAACAACAAAACACACACACACACACACACACACACACACAAAGAAAAAAAAAACACAAAAAAAAACCACCACCCGCCCCCCCCCCCCGCCCAACCAATGTCTCTCACCTCACATTCACGACTCACGAAGAATATCACATGACGAAATACAAT
>JANIJG010021971.1:11191-39673 GCA_024611175.1 Megaceryle torquata | reverse complement strand
TATCCTGGAGTGCTTAAAGAAAAGAGTGTCCAGCAGGTTGAGGGAGGTTCTCTTCCCCCTCTACTCTGCACTGGTGAAACCACATCTGGAATATTGTGTCCAGTTCTGGGCTCCCCAGTTCAAGGGGAAAAAGAAATACTAGAGAGAGTCCAATGGAGGCTATGAGGATGATTAAGGGACTGAAACATCTCTCTAATGAGGAGAGGCTGAAAGACCTGGGGCTGTTTAGCCTGGAGAAGACCGAGAGGGGATCTTATTAATGTTTACAAATATCTGAAGGGTGGGTGCAAGGAGGTTGGAGCCAGACTGGTTTCAGTGGTGTCCAGTCACAGGACAAGGGGTAACAGGCACACACACTGGAGCACAGGAAGTTCCATGTAAACATGAGGAAAAACTTTTTCCTGCGAGGGTAATGGAACCTGGAACAGGCTGCCCAGAGAGGTTGTGGAGTTTCCTTCTCTAGAGACTTTCAAAACCCACCTGGATCTGTTCCTGTGTGGCCTGCTCTGGTCAATCCTTCTCTGGCAGAGGGGTTGGACTCGATCTCCAGAGATCCCTTCCATCCTCTACCACTCTGTGATTCTATGAATTACCAGAGAGATCAGGGAATTCCTACAACTTTCCTGGGATAAATGCCAGTCCAGCCCCTATTGCTAGCCTTTAAACAGGACACACTTGAGACCCACTGCTATTGGTTCCAGGTGTTGAATTCTTGCTACTAAGCGGTTCCTTCCATCTTGGTAGTTTCCATCCAGTGAAATACCAGCCTACATTGCAGGTCCAAACACCAAAAGGAGCAGCTGTCACCATGCACCATGTAGCTAAAAAGTCACCCACTCTTTCTACAGGTTTTATCAGCAGCACCTACACAAGAACACAAACTCAGATCCTCTCAGGAAACAGCTCCTTTGGATATAACATTGAGGTCAATATAACTGATACTGTCTGGCATGGCATTAATTGAGTCCTCAAGGGACTCAATATACTGCCTGGAGATAAGCTGGTGTAAAGTCTGAAGATGAACTCTGCTTGTTCTGCACTCAGAAAGCTCCCTTTGGTCACGAAAATACAAGCAACCCCTCCATCTACTGAGGACTATTTATATAAAATGCATATCGGACTAGATAGCATTCAAAAGCAACTAAAGGTTGATGAGCTAAGTCACAAGCTGGATTTGCACTTTGCTTTCTTGATTACACAGTACCTATATTGAAATATTTTCTCAGTGTGGATGGGAGTTAATATTTCGTGAAGGCAACTGCAACCAAATACAAATGCTGAACATTAATAAGACTTCTGGATTTTTTTTTTTCTAGTTTGTGCAGTTTTCTCACCATGAATTCATATGTAATCACTACATATAATGGGATGTTAGTAAAAAACATCCAAAGGAAATGTCATTGAATGTTGCAGAATAATCACTGGTTGTCAGTAAAAATGGCATCAGTGATCAGAATCAGTTACAAAAAACAGCAAAATATGTTGCCTCTGAAGAGTCCCCCACAGGGTATAAACGTAACACCCCTTGCACCAAAATGAAAACTTGTTTCAAAAGCTGAAATATTTTTCCTTTGGAGGAATGACGGCACGTGATTGTTCTGAGGCTGTGCAATGTATAATAGGACAAAACCTAAGTCACACTACGACTGTTCTTATCCTTCTTGTAATGCAGAATGAGGAGCAGGGGCAATGGTCATAGTTTGAGGGCCAGTAGAGCAGAGGAAGTGTGATCACCAGCATCACAGCATGGAAATCGCTTGTATTCCATTTTTTCCTCTAATGCAATCCACAAAAGTTGTGGTGGTATTGTTTCTAACATAGTTTCTTCAGACTTATCACAACAATAATGGCTACTTCGTTCCTTTTTTTTCCTCTTTCCTCTATTTAACAGGATTTTACACTGCTTCACATTACAAAGAGAATATAAAACCTTTTGCATAGCCTGGAAGCTTGACAAATCAACTAGAGCAAGAACTTCTGAGATAAATTATAGTATTTCCTTGACTCAGATTTCTTGCTTTAAGCTGATCTATTTTAAGAACCTTAACATTTCAATGTATTTTCTTGTACAATAAGGTTATCTTTTTTAATTATTGCAGAACCCACAGCTTTAGGAGTCTAACTGTCATTAAATCCACACTTCAGTCAGTACAGTAGCAACAAAGTGATAATGTTCAAAAGACAGATAAAAAAAGAGAAAATAAACATTAAAAAAAGAAATGCCTAAATAAGTACACTCAGGTAGTTAACAGCAGGTGTACAAACGCTCTGATGTTCTGCTTACTGTATTGCTCTTCAGCTCTCAAGAAAACACAAATATCTCACATTGTGGTTTTGAAATGTACTCTGATGTGGAAGAGCTGCATGCTACATCTCTTACAAAGGACCAGAATCTTAAAAAATTTAAAGCTTTATGCATCTGTAAATAAAGTCTTTCTTAATATCTCTGCAAAGAAAGAACGAGGGATTTTGGAAAGAACTTTCATTAGTATTGTACACAAGGCAATTCTGAAATGGCATCTCCAGCTGAGTTTACTCTCCTTATGCACAGGAGGTTTTCTATGCCCCATTCTCTACAACATTGTGCTGCAACTCCCTCTTTTAAAATAAGATTTAAGGAGTCAATTATATAAATCCATAAGCTCCCTATGAAGTGTTAAATCATTTGCTGGCAGACTCAAACATAACATCGATTGAAAAAGCAAAAAAAAAAAAAAGAAGCAAGCGCCGTTCATGCACATTCCCCACTTGTAGCATGTTTCTGGGTAATTATGCTATGGGTCTATAGTTTAATTTTATAAACTCTTGGACCATTTCTCAGATGTCAAGTAAACTACACAGCCTGCCTCCCCTGCTTATTTTCTCTCACCCTTTTACTTCCTCCTGCTGAGATAATGAAATGTATCATATAAAACACCAGAGGGTAAATTCAGGAGAACCTAGAAATCCTGACACTGCTTTGAAAGAAAATAGGATGAGATACTGTGTCTTCTCTAAATCTTTCCCCTCCTGTCATTACCAGTGCTTAGGAATATAGGTGTAATTTCTTGGATTATAGGAATAAAATGCATCCTGACATTGAGAGGAAGGGCCTGAGACCCCTGTTAGCTGGCTGCAGCCATGTGTAGTAAGTCAGCAACAGGCCTGGGAAAGGATGCTGGTTTGCCAGATACCACGATCCAGGTGAGCCAAAAGTCCACAGACTGCATGGTAAAGGCTGCAGCTCCAACTCTCCTAAGCTAGGAATCTTTAAATAAAATTAAAAAAAAAAAAAAATCTTGGCAATCAAAAGAGCAAAGACTGGCAATGAACCAGACAAACTACAGCAGCATTAACCCCTTGTGTGCTGGCAGGTATCTTTCCCACGTAACCCCGTGGAACAGAAAAATGGTCTCTTAAAGTATAAACTGGGAGAAAGGAAAGGACACACTTGACTGCAAGCTACTGTAACATCTTCTGGCAAATTACAGCAATACTATTTAACTGACTTCTATGAATGATGGCAGCCTCTTCTTATTAGTAAATAGCAGTTAAATTTAAGCAATGCATGTCTAGAAGAAAGAAGAAGGGGTGGGAACAGCAGAGGAAAAGCCAAAGAATGGTAGTGAAAGCAGGACAGGCTGTTTAACTTCTTGACACACCATTTTGCTGAGGTTAGCTCTAGAGAGGGTGTCAAAGTTGTAAGCAAAATAAGTATGTGCACTCACCTCCATTTTCCCCCACAGGCACTTAAGCAGCAATTTAAAAAGAAGCTGTGAAATAAGATCCTCATTACTTTCTACAGTTTTAAGAGCTTAGATTAGTGCAGATACTCAGCATTCCTGAGTCAGCAAAACTATGCAATGGCTTCAACCAGCGGGTATATTGGAAATAATATTTGGTGCTTTCTTCATTTTCAGTTTCGGAATCATTAAAGAACCTGCTTTCAAGCCTTGTGGCTGGTCACTGGCATACAGATTTTGGCAGCTTTGCCTTGTTTTGGTTGGTGAGAAGAATGTTCAGAGTCTTGCACAATTGCTTGGCTGTGTGAGCTATGACCAGATGAGACCTCCTGAGACTTAGGGAGGGAAACTGCAATAGTCAGCAGGAGTGAGGGAGGAATAGTAGTTAAAACAATCCTTGTTAATAACATCAGCTGCAAATCTCAGTGTCTGCTGCTTGACAAAGCACTGGCTTCAAGTTCCAACCTGTAGCACTCCTTCCATTCCACAAGCCGTCAACCAAAGACATAAACCTCTCCAGATGGAGAGAAATCTATTTAGCTTTATGCTTAAACTACACAATAGATCGACCTTAAACAGAGAGAATTGTCACAGAAACTCATCGGAGGGGACAGGACTGAATACCCACTAAAACCAATGTCAAGTAACAAAATCTCATGCAGTGTATTTGAATTCATTTAGAAGAAACTGATGAAATTCCAATGGCATCTATGCTTGTGGCATTGCCATTCCTTTTGAAAGCTATTTTAAACTTTAAGAGAATGTGTATGTACCCATGTATGCATGACTCAACACGATGCTGGTGGCATTCCAGTAAAGGCAAGCCACCAATTCTTGAGATTGGGCCATATCCAGAGCTCATTAAAATCAATGACAGTGTTTCCACTGAATTCAACTCTTCCTATCACAGCCTAGGCCTGCACTCTGATGTACAACAAGGACTACAGTCACGCTGCTTTGTCCCCTGTTTGACTTACGGCACAGCTTGATGTTTATGTTACATAACTAAAGTTATTGAGACCAACCACACCATGTACACCATCCACTGTACAAACATAAGGATTACTGAAAATCCTCAGGGAAAAAAAAACAAAACCACACCAAAAACAAACAAACAAACAAAAACCAACAACAACCAAAAATCAACTCCCAAGATTGCTAAACAAATGTGTACTTTCTTCTCATTTTTATGGAGAGAGTTCATATAAATTAAATAACTAATGAATCTCTAACACTTAAACAGTTGTAGTGGATTTTAGCAGAGAATAAGCAGAAATGATTAAAGATGGTTTTGTTGGTATTAATCGCATTAGACTCTCTCCTATATACGCAAAGTACTGGTCACTGAGTGCCCATTTTCACAGCTGTTCAAAACTGAGTAACATCTTTGCCCTTCTCTTGGTGTTTATGTATGACCCCAGTACTTGTACTTGCAGCTAGTGCTTTCTTGTGAAATATTCTAAGTAACCACTGATGTCTAAATAAATTGATTCAGAATCTACATAAATGGGCCTGTATTAAGCAGGTCTTTGGACCAAGTACAATTTCTAGTTTCTTCTTTGACTGTCATACATATTCTTCTGGTAAAAGAAAACATAGCTGTGCATTTGTCTGCAGCAAATTCTCTTGACACGTTTCAAGAGGAGACAAACACTAACTCTGAAACAGAAGCCAATGCCAGTAAAACTTCTGAAGTTGCAGAACTTAACTTTCGCTGGTTAAGTCTGCACTTACTGGCTCCCAGGAAGACTAAAAAGAAATCTAGAAGGGGACATACTTCCCAAACATCTGAAGACAGCCAAAAGCCTGTGCTGTGGGTTCCAAAGGACAAAGAGTTTTGAGTCATCAAATCTGTACCAGGCTTGTCTCCATCTTTGCGGTCACAGGAATCTGTGACATTTCATTTTCAGAAAATTCCATCAAATCTGATGGAAACACAAGCAAACAGCTTAAATGGAAAAGTCTTCAACTCACAATGACCTAAAAAAACGGAGAAGTTCACTTTTTGTTGATGTAACATCCAAGTAGCTTGGTTTTGGATGCTAGAAAAATCATTTCTAGACATACACAATGGCATAAATCTATATATATACACTAAACTTGAGTCAGTCAAAGTCCAAGGCAAGGAGTGCTTTGCACTTTCTTGTCCTATAGTGAGTGAGAACTGAGACAACTTTGAATTTTGCAGATACAGACCCAAATTCTCTGTTGAGCTGGACAGTCCTGGCATCCTTGCCAACCGCACACCCGACCTGTGCAATACAGATGCATTTTTTATGACTATGCTGGAGCTCAGTCTGGAGAAGTGCCATGGTGTTGATCTTATAAGTCATTTACTCACATTCTTTAGAAACAGATGAGCAATTTCACTGTCAGTGTAACTTTTCAGGTGCAATATTCTTCAGGAATTGGCCTGAGGCACTAGCAATGCACTGGTCCATACACCACAGAGCTAGAAGTCCAAACTATAAGCAACTGATCAACCAAACAGTGTAAAAAGTGATTCCATGCCCATGAAATCACTGGCTAATTTTTCACTGTACATTTTATAACAAGACAAATATATATCTGCATTTCAGGTATGTATTTGTACAGATACATTATATATCTGTAAAGGTATTGGAGTCCTAATTATTTATTATATTGTGTGAGAGAAAAAAAAATAGAAAACTCACATTCATTAAGCTGTTAATAAAAGACAACGACACCAAACATGCTCTTCTGTGTTAAAGGTTCCTAATAGCATACTTCAAGCTACCTGTAACCTTCGGTTTCCACCAAAAATCAAGAACACAAAGCATAAAAGACCTACAGTGACCATAATGCCACGTGGCCCTGACTACGTGTGCCAGGCTACCTCTTTCCAGCTCTCCCATCTGCTAGGACAGGTCTGAAATCAGTAAGACTCCACTCAAATCTGCGCTGGACAAGCTCTGATGATTGTGTGGGTCTAGACAGAGGAGTCCACTCACAGAGAGAGCTCTGCAGGATATGGTGCAAGAACACTGCACAATGGCTGGAAGGGGAAAGGGACATTTCAAACGACATTTCCAAGAAAGGAGTTGGATTAGACAACTGAAAATATTGGAGGTGGTTCACTGGGGTTCATGGATAATCTGTGCTCTTACCCTGCTTGCCAGCATGTTACCTTAAGGAAAGCACTTGCCCTTCCATGAGCCACTCCTTGCACAGGAACAGTTATCACTGGAAATTCATCAAAGTCATTACATGATTAAGGCTTTGCTCCCACACACAGTTGTTTCTAAGATCTTAAAACTATGGAGTGTATCAGCAAAATAATCATGAAAGAAGTGACACAACAGGCGTCTTGTCATTGTATTACAGGCTGTAGATTCGATCCGCTCCATTTACAAGACCCTACTACTACTTCTTTCAAATCACCACTACTGCTCTGAGCATGCTGGATTCCCCCAGTCCCCAACACCAGACTTCGCTGCTGGGAGGCAGCCCGCAATTCCACTAACGACGCAAGAGACAAAATAAAGCCCAGCTCACATTTTTAACAGTGACTACTCCAGATAACTAACACAGGTTAAAAAATAGGTTTAGGGCATAAAATGTAGAGCTCTGACCCTGAGGGGCTGCGAGTCCCTAAGTTAAGGCTGCGGACGCCAGCTGAGCCCGGCAGCCCCTCCATGCGCAGGAGAGTACGGAGACGTTACGAGCAGCCGGTGACTACAGCCCTTGAACAAAGCGTGCACCGTCGCTCTGTACGCCAGAAGACACCCGTTACCGTTATCCCGTCGCTGCCAAGCACGCGTGTGCAAAGCCCAAGTCGCGGAGCTCTCACCGGCACGGCCCCGCCGCGCCGCGGCCGCAGGGCAGCGAGGCGAGAGCCCTCCTACCGCCGGGGCAAGTGGGCACGGAGCCGCCCAGGCCGCGGCGGGGGCCGTGCCCCGTCCCGGCCACCGCCTCGCCCCCCCCCCCCCCGGCCCCCGTCACTCACCAGCCGCCGCCCGGGCGCCTCGCGCCGCTCGGTACCCACCGCCCCGGGGCGGCCCCGCCACGCGCCCCGCCCCAAACCGCGCGCCACCGCCCAACAGCAGGCAGCGCGCGCTCTGCGGGCACCTGGTCTCGTGCAGCAGGTGGTGGGGCCCACCTCGCGCGCACCGGGTTAGCGGGAAGGGGGGGGGGGAAGCAGCTCAGGCAGCCCGGGGGACCCTCCGCTCCGGCAGCACCGAGCCGGGACTGCCCCGCAGAGCTGCGCTGGGCCCGGAAACCCCGTTCAATAAACGGCGTGTGGGGGGTGACACGGCGGGAGGCTTGGCTCCTTCTCTTGCCTTTGCTCAGTGGGAAGGTTGTGCCACCTCCAAGGCATCCCGGGCTTCCCCGCTGCTTTGCTGTCCATGGAATCTCACAGACTCAGCGTGAAAGTTGTGGGCAGTTCCGTGGCCCAGCTTCTGAACACAACTGCCCGAGAAACATTAAGCTCGACCTAAGACGGCTGCATTCAGCACATTGCCTAGAGGGTCTGGGGCTTAGGGCAAGGTCTCTTCATAGAATCGTAGAACACCAGCTTGGAAGGCACCCCCAACCTTTCCTGGCAAAAGCCCAGTCTAGACAAGAGTGTCCAGGTGAGTCTTAAAAGCTTCCAGTGTTGGGGACTCCACCACTTCCCTGGGGAGATCATTCCAATGGCTGATTGTTCTCACTGTGAAAAATTGTCCTCTTGTTTCCAGTCAGAATCTTCCCAGGAGTGACTTGTACCCCTTACCCCTGGTCTTTTCCATGTGAGTTCTTGTAAAAAAAGGAGTCTCCATCTTCTCTGTAGCCATCCTTTAACTACTGGAACATGGTGATACGGTCTCCATTAAGCTGCCTTTCCTCAAGGCTGAACAAACCCAGTTCTCTCAACCTTTCTTCATATGGCAGCTTCCCAGTCCTTGGATCATCTTTGTGGCCCTTCTCTGGACCCTCTCCATCCTGTCTGTGTCTTTTTTGTATAGAGGGAACCAAAATGGAACATGGTATTCCAGGTGTGGCCTGACAACCTTCTCACCATACATAATTTGCATAACATCTCTCATAGATGTGGGACAACTTTTGAGGGTCTGAAAGATTTTGCCATTGAGGACGTTGCATAACTAGAACAGCTGGAAATGCATCAGGCTGGGAAATCAACGGAGCACCTTCTTAATGTATTGAAAACTGGATTCTACTGGATCATTAACGTGTCAAACCAAGCGTGACTGAACTGTCTTCAACTGTTTAATAAAATTAGAAAACCAAAGATAAAAGGAACTGTTTGTGGAACAGACAGAAGTTTGGCTTGCATCTGGAAGTGTATTTTATTAAACTAAACACCTAGGTGATGTTGGAAAAAAAAAATAGTGCTGTTCCTTCCACGTGCCCCTCTTTGTGCTGCTGCTTTCTGGTTTTTAACTCAGTCACCCCCATCTTGTCTGTGCTGCTTTGGATTTGACCACCTAACTAAAGCAGACCAGAGAAGAGCAGCAACAGCCCTCTTTGTAATCAGCTAAGGTGTTAGACACAGATCTCAGCTAAATAAACTCAAACTGAGATGAGAATCCATGCCTGGCTTGTGGCATTTCTGCAACTAAAATGTTAGAAGGTTACACCTAAAAAACTCTACTGTCCCAGGTTACTGATATGTCCCTTCTTCTAATCTTTAAGTCCATTAATGTTGAAGTTGGTTGTCAATTCACATAGGAACAGACTGATCTGCTCAGTAGCAAAACCAGCATTTTGTCATAGCAGCAGAGAAATAACAGGCCCTGCTTCAAGTAAAGTGGCTCACGCATTCCAAAACGCAACATGAATGCCTCCAGTTTAAGTAGAAACTGGTCCTTGTGAAGAACACGTACCTGCAATGGATACCATTTCCCGGACCAACATTAGCAGAGCAGAGCAAACACTTCCTCTCTTTCCTAACTCTGATCCTGATTTGACTCCATCTGCAAATGCCCCAAGTTTCCTTCATGTCATCCAGTTATTTTTGTTACGAAAACTCCTCCTGGCTCATCTGATGTATAAGCAAATCCAAGGCACTATTGTCAGGAAGTCTGGGATTTTATTTACTCTTCCAGTGTCAATCAGTGTGCTTTCCAGGGAAACTGAGACTGTTACTGATTGCAAGAATCACAAGCAGACTTATGTTGGTTTTTTTTTTCCTTGCCTCTTCCAGAAGTAGCTGCAGCTTATACAGATTGTTTTTGACATCTTCTGCCTTTCAGAAAAGGAGCCCTGAGAATTCACACTCGGATTTTCATCTGCAGTTAAAAGACAAGACATTTCCAAAACTTCCAAGCATAGTTGCCTGTACATACTGACCAAGGAGGCCTTCTTGTCACAGTGACTGTCAGTCCTGTTCAGCATGACTGAATTGAAAACCATAGTCCTGGCAGTCTAAGAGAGAAGCGATGAGGCTGAAGGGGGGAAACATTTAGTTGCAAGCTCACATCAGCATGTTCTCGAGGAAAGCAATTATCCAGCACGAGCAGTCTCTGCCTTTCCAACCCCTCAACCCCTCCTCTCTGACACATTTTCTAAAACTTGGTAAAAATTCCCATCTGGAGCTGTTTTGTGGTGCAGATGTTTACACATGTATGTCCAGGAATGACAGAATCTTGATAGCTTAAGCGTAGTGTCATCTTCACATTGCAAAGTTCTTTCTTCTTGTATTTAGCTGGATGAAGAGCACAGCTGGGAAGTCAGAAGATGCCACTGAAAAATAAACAGAAATATTACAGAGAAGGAAATGAAAGCTAAAAAAAGAAGGAAGTCCAGAAGAAAAACAGCAAAACAGCCTATGCTTTTGATCTGAGGACTAGATGTAACTCAGGGCATTCCCAGGTCAGGTGCTTGCTCTGCACCTGAAGTAGACCCACCCTAAAACCGCTTAATATCATGCCTGCTGTCAGCATTTGGAGCACGTTTGACCTGCTGGACCTCTGCAGTCTAGGAAGGGGTTCTGGATTTTTGGCACAGATAGGTACAAAAAGGTTGGTAAAAGAAAAGCGAGATTACAGCATTTTATCATTACTTTATTTTTCCTTGTTAGTAAGTTAAATTATTACTGATGGGGGGAGAGAGAAGAGAAAAAAAAAAAAGGCAGCAGTAATACCCATATTATCCCAGCTGCAAGAACCAGTCAGGTATGACAGAGCTTGCCTACATAAATGTATTCAATGGTCTCACATAATATGCCATTTCCCTCTAGAAGGCTTGGATTCCTTATGTCCTTGTAAGGCACATTTAATCTTGCTTTATAGTTTCTTCACTTAGAGAAGTCCACAGATTCCAAGAGGCCATTGGACCACAAGGCAAAAGCTTCTCTCTGTGCCTGCTACTTGGTGGTACAAGCTGTTTGTGATGCAACCCTATGGTACATTACTGAAGTCTCTGAAATTCTCAGGTGGGAGTTACAAATCAGACTTTAGGCTGGACAGTAAAGATCTAACCAGTGGTTTTATTTGTCACCGGTTCTCAATAAGCTCAAAGACTGATACCTCATCTCTGCTTCAGAAAGCCTGGGTCCTTGCAGGCCAAATGAAAGCCAGCAATAGTTCCAGGTGACCAGCAGCTCTGGGAACTGTCTCACGAGTAATGCAAATTAGGCATCGGTAGCTTTGCAGACTTCTGAAAACTTTCTTGCAGTCATAGTTTGCATTAAAATTGTCTATTGGGTAAGTCAGAGAAAAGAATTCCTGTGGAGGTCTTCCAAAGGAACAATGAGAGAATGTGAGGACCAAAACCACCTTGGCAACAACGGTCCCTGTGTACTCGGCCAAGGTGAAGCATATCATGAGGAATCCATGCAAAGCACACTTTGTTTAGAAACATTAAATGTGCTCTAAGAGATTCATTAAATTGACCAGACGAGTTCTGAAGTGGAAACAAAGCAGTAAGAAGACTGCTGAGGTTCAGCAGAGCTAATTTTGCTTCATCTCTAACAGTTTTATGCTGGTTATCAAAAAAAAAAAAAAAAAAACCAACAACAACAACAAACCCAAACCAAAAAAAAAAAACCCCAAAAAAACCAAACCAAAAAAACCACAACCAAAAAAAACCCCAAAAAAACCCCACCCAAACAAACAAGTAGGAATATTTTAAAAGTGGTTGTACTACTCTGATTTTCAAGGAGATGAAAGTTACCTGAGTGCCAATATTTTCTTCAATTTATAACAAAAAAAGCTCATTATATTAGAAGTGCTTTACCAACCCATCTCATAGATGCTGTTAACAGAGTGGTTTCAAGGAGGAAACTGTTGTTGCCTAAAGGAGAGGAAAACCTGTGTGGGAGCATAGCTAATGCTTGTGGTATTTAGCTGGATCCAGGGCCAACTCCATTCTGACTAAAACCTCAGTTCCATGTACAGGAATTGCCAAGTAAGCTTGTTAGGAAGAAATGTGTAACAAAGGATTCGTGAATTTAGATTAATCTTACTGTTGTATCATAATTTTAATTATGCCCTTTTATTTCTAAATATCTGTTCTCTTTTTTTTTTTTTCTTAAGATACATTCTGGGGCATATGTATATTTTTTATATGCTTCAAGGTAAAAAAACCTTGAAGTTGGGCAACTGTAACTTGCAGTACCAATGCTCGTGTGGCAGGTAAGTTGAGATTCTATCAGTCTTGGCAATGTTTCCTGGACCTTTTTTATCTAAGAATGAACTGTTCTTGGATGGTTTCTCCAGGGTACTAGGCAAAAACAGAGCTTCTTTTTCCCCTCTCTTCAGCATCTGGTTCACAGTCAAATTCAAGGATGGGATTGTTCTGGAGTCTGGGTTTTAGGTCTACAAAATATATTGTAAAAATTGAAAGAAAAATCTCCCTCCAAACTTCGGGGTTTTTTTCTACATCTGATCATCTAATATGTAGTATGAAGTGTAAGAGTGCATGTCTACACTGAGCAGAATTAACTATCATCCAGGTGATACAGCTCCTAGTTTGAGTAATTCTCAAGTTTCAGAGATTTATCCAGTATCCTAAAAAGGGTCAAAACGCAGACCTACTTTATTACTAAATACAAATCGATTCAAATCAATGAAACGATGAGTTTTTCAAGTTCTACAGCAGGTGGAAGCAAAAATCAATGTATACCATAAAAGGACAGATCAAAGTTCAAGTGCTCATCGGGAAAAAAAAAGTAGCTTCCTAAATCAGACAGTAGGTGGAACCAAACACCCTACCTTGCAAGAGCCAACGTCTTTAAACACTTTAGGAACTGAGAGGTCTTGAGTGTGCCCCAAAAGGCAAAACTCTTTATCATTAGACCCACTGGCCCACAGAATTATTTTTTTCCTAACATTGAAAATTAGTAAATGAAATGCAGTTCTTTCAATTTTATTTAACTTAATGTCCCAAGGATAGGCTCAGTAAAAGCGGCCTTCACCCCCTGAAGCAGTAACCTGAACCACCTGCCAACCTACAGTGCAAGATCAGGCTTGGTACACTGCCCTGGAACGGGGGTATTCTGACTGGACGCTGGTTTGGGTTCTTTTTGAAGGACAGTGAGGACACGATTTGCAGAGACAACTGCTCAGACGCAAAACACCACGTGTGCTTTCTGTTACCAAGGAATAGATGACAACAGTTGCATTAGCTGTATTCAGCCCTGTATGAGGACACGGTATTGAGTAAATACACCGTTAGTACTGCCTTCAACTTACTTTTTCCTACTAGAAAAAGATATTGCCCCGTCAGGAAAGCGATGGGCCCCTGCACGTAAGTGAGAGCCAGGAGGGGACCGGCTGGGTCCCAGCGGGCCAGCGCGGCAGCTTTCACACGGTTCTAACGCAACTCGCAGATTTTTTTGCCAAAATTCCTGTGAAACCGTGTGCCACGGAACCGCCACTCCCGCGGCCTCACCTGACCTGCTGCCGCCTCGGGGGGCAATGGCGGCCGGGGCGCCCTCCGCGAACCGTCCCTCGCCCGGCTGCAGGCTCTGCGGGCCGGCGCGCCCGCCATCGCTGGCCTCACACCACCACCTACTGTCGAGGCGGGTGAAGAGCCGGCCAGCGTCGAGCCCCACAGGCTGTAGGCGACAACCGTGCCCGCCCCTCAGCCTCCGCCCGCCCCTCAGCCTCCGCCCGCCCCTCAGCCTCCGCCCGCCCCTCAGCCTCCGCCCCACAGGGCCGGGTCGCCCCCACGGAGCGCTGAGGCGGGCCGGCTCCGCCTACCTGCCGCCGCATCGCGCCTCAGAGCCCGTCGTGCCGGAGAGTAGCCGAGCGCGATGGCCCGTGAGGAGGTGGCGGCGGCCGGCGATGAGGCGGCGGCGGAGGGAGGCGGCCTGTTGCTGGAGATCGTGGGCTCGCCGCTCAACCTGAGCCTTCTGGGCCTTTGCCTCTTCCTGCTCTACCAGATCCTGCGGGGCGAGAGGCCCGCGGCGCCGGCGGGCGAGGCGGACCCACCGCCGCTGCCCAAGATGAAGCGCCGCGACTTCACGGTGGCCGAGCTGCGGCCCTACGACGGGGTGCGCGACCCCCGCATCCTTATGGCCATCAACGGCAAAGTCTTCGACGTGACCCGCGCCAGGAAGTTCTACGGGCCCGGTGAGGGCCGGGGCGGGCGGGGTCCGTCAGCGCGGCGAGCCCGGGGCGGGCCCTCAGCGGGAACTCCCGGCTCTTTGTGCCCGCGATGCGGCCCGGGCCGCTGACCGGAGGGATCCGGGGGGGCCTCGACGGCTTGGCCCGGGCCGCCCGCCGCCGGGAGCGGCCCTTTCTCGGGCGCCAGGCTCGCGGAGGCTCAGGGCCGGCCGCGGGGCCGGCGCTGTGGCTGTCACGGAGTTCGCTCCCTGCGGCGCGGGGATCAGCGTGCGGGGCGCCGCGGTAATGCCTGACCCGCCTCCTGGCCGGCGAGATGAACGCTCGGCTAAGCTGCCCGTGCCCTCTCGCCCCGGCTCGCCATCCGGAGATTGGGAAAGGATTCGTCTCTCCCGGAGCTGTGAGGGGTGTGCGCGGCTTGGCCTGAGACACATCGCGCAGGCAGCAGCACAGGGAGAGCTGCCCGCCCGGGTGAGGCGGCGGGCGGGATTACCGCGGATGCTGGGCCCCGGTGTTGTGAAAACTCCGGCTTTGCCAACCTCCGTTGCTTCATTATTCTCTTTATTTTCCCAGGGCAGGTTACACTTGACCGCGAGTACCGTAAGGGGTTGTGTCACTGTTGGGTTGGGTGGCTTCGTTGGCCTCGGGTGCTCTTGCCTGATACCCGGCAGCAGAAGCAAAGTGTTCTCTCAGTGTTTACATTCCATTCCCAACTTTTAGTGGACATCACTCTATTGCATAATAATTTATACTAAATACCTAGTGAATTGATTAAACCAGCTTCCTAACAGGAGCATCAGCAGTTCAAACGTGCAAAGATTGACTAAGCTATGGAGAGGTTTGCAGAGCAGCTAGTGATGAGCTGCGTGGGAGTATGTGCAGCCAGGTGTATGAGTTTAATCACCTTCACAAGCTTTTATTTTTATTTATATCAGAGGCCTCCTGTTAAAAAGCCTCACTGAGGCTTGTGAATTTGTCCCAGGATCTGGCATAACCACTCTTGAGCTGTCCAGACAGCAGGTAGCTGCAGTAGTGAGCTGCCAGTGCTGCTCAGAGACAAGAACAGTGCAGGGGACATCATGTATTTGGAAGCATGATGAGATCATTACTTTTGGTCCAAACATAAACTGGAGACCATCGCTGAATGATGCTGGATTAGCTTTGCTGCAGTTGAGATGGTATGTGGAGCCGAGTTAGATGTATTTGTATTGGTGCAAACTAAAAAGCACTGGACTTAAGGACCATGCTTTGGATGCTGCCTTCCTCGACAACAGTAGAAATTGCCTGTTGCATCTAATTTGGTAAAGGCTGAGTAATTCCCAGTGTCTGGCTAGTTTGGTTTTCATTTTAAGGGAATAGTAAGATTCTTTTGATGAATTTAGGAAAAAGCTCACTCTGGGAGGTGTGGAAGATGGCATGCTCTCTACAGTAACCAGAATTCTTATCCAACTAATCTTTAAGCTTCCTTAAGAACTTTCAATGTCTAGTTACAACTTGTGATATCTCAATTTTCAGCTTGTCATGCAAGCAGGTTAATTATTAATGCAGTTTAGCAAGAGTCTGTCTTGATAAGGTATCTCTGATCTACCATGAGTTGCATGTTCTGATCATTCAAGTTCATCTTGTATTTTCAAAGTTTTAATAGATGCTTCTTCCAAGTTGATAATTTCTAGTATCTCCACCACATTTTCTGTCAAGTCATCTGTTCAGCTCTTTAAGTCAGGAGCATCTAGAAAACTTCAGTTTCACCTCAGACTCACAAATCCTTCCTCTGTTCCTCTTTCTGAGGATGTGCTTCCCAGTTTGTAGGCTTATTCTTACCCTGTCTGTATGTGCCATGCACCGTTCTGTGGTTCAGTGTCCTGATGTTTCAGCAAACTCTGTATCTTCCCATCATTTTGTTTCTTGTCCTCTTCCTCTGTTTTCCTTTATTACCAAGTAGAATAAAACTTAAAAACACTTCAGAAGTTTGAGACAGCTCCAACCCCAGAGGTCAGGGAAGGAACTCATCATCTGTTTCAGTTAGGGGACTCTGATCCATGCAGATCATACAGCATCCGCTACCTCTGTAATAATGTTGCTCATGTTTTATTTTTAAGAGGGCCCATATGGGATTTTTGCTGGAAGAGACGCATCCCGAGGTCTTGCCACTTTCTGCCTGGATAAGGAGGCTCTCAAAGATGACTATGATGACCTCTCTGATCTCAACGCTACACAGCAAGAGACCTTGAGGGACTGGGAGTCACAATTCACTTGTAAGCAATTTTAAACCTATTTACACAGAAGTAGCTAACTAGTGTGTAATGAAGCAATGGTTAAAAGTCTGCTACCAGCAGGAAGCATCAGTCTGGAAACTAACTTAATAACTCAGTTCACTAAGTGCTACTGGAATTACTGCTATGCAAAAGAATTAAGAGAAATGCCAGGTTTTCCTTCTGCCTTCTCCCTCCCCCTGCTCCTTACAGAACAGTAGCTGAGATGGAAGTATTCTGCCATAGGATAAAATCTATAAGGCCACCCAAAAAGTTGACAGGAATTAGAAATTAAGAGCATGTTTCTCATACAGTTAAGACCCCATCTATAGAGACAGTTGGATTAATGCTCTGAAAAATGCTTATGTACTGTTCAGCTTCTCAGAAATAAGAGCAACATTTGAATTATTATTTATTGGGGGTTTTGAGTTTTGAAGGCTGTTTAAATTAGACCTTTTCCCCTTAGAATTCTTGATAAAACTTTTTTTACTCTGAATAAGTTACTTTACATGGCCTTGCTTTATTAGATTTGTGGACTCTATCTAGCTGACTTTCTCCTCCAGAAGGTGATCAGGAATGGGCAAATGCCACCTCTGTGCTTCCAAACAGCCTGGTCGTTACCACAGCAGTGCTGAGGCAACTTGCACACTCGAGATGTTTGTTCTGAAATTAACAGAAGGAAGTCACTTTCACAGCTGCTTGTTTTTCTATGCCTAGTGTTTAAAGCAGGCAATTCCAAGTGATCTGTGTCATGTGCCCTCACCTTGCTGCTCAAAAAGGAGAACTTCAAAGCACAGTTTTACGGAAATTGCTCTATCAGCCTTGTGCCAGAGCATGCCCACTGGTGTGATTTTTAATTTTTTTTCCTTTCCTATCATGTATCCTGTTGATGAGAAACAATTCCTCCATATTTTATGAAGCCTTTAGGCAGGTGAACACCAAAGGGATTATTTCCAATCAAATAAGACAAAAAAAATATGTATCAGTTGTTTGTCTTAATTTATATATATGATGGACATTGCATATAAAAAAATGGAGCCTAGTGGCAATCAAATGGATTTTGTTTTTAAATGTAGTGTTCAGTATTAAAAATGTACTATCACTAGCTAGAATGGAGCTGTCCTCCACATAATGTCATTAGAACATCTCAGTTCTGACCTGATGTGCCCCTGCTATTTTGACATTCTTCCTGTCTTAATCAAGACTGTTAATCATGTCACACTGAATGGTTTATGATGCTAACAAGTATGTTGCAGAAAACAGAACTATGCTACCAATATCTGACCTAGTGTTTAAATCTGCCTTTTCAAGAGTCAGGCAACAGGACTCACAGTGAACTGCACTCTATTACTATGTTTCTCAAAAATTTAGCAATTAGTTGCTTTAAATTCTTATTAATTATAACAACATTAGTCCAAAATACCTATAGTCAGAGGCATTTTTTTTGCTTTGTTGAAGTTGACAGATGGGCAACATGGCATAGCTCTCAGTTCTTCCACCAATATGATCTCAGCATTATGACATGTTGAAAAAGAGATAGAAAGTAAGGCAGAGGCTTAGCTGCATAATCTGATAACAGATCTGTCTCCATCTTTGGGAGAAAGGATCTCTCCTCTGTCCTCCTGGATATTTTCAACATTTATTACAAAAGATAAAATGCCTTTAAAGTTGTGTGCATGCGTGCACGTATGTATGGGCACGTGTGTGTAACACGTAACGTGAATATTCTAACAATGCCCGTTGGTTGAAGAACCAGCTTTGACATGGGCAAGAGAAGTGAGCTAATCAAGGATTCTTCATTAGCTGGATGAGTCCCTCAGTTTGTGTTCTTACATTCATTCATCTTTTGGCTTCGGCAATAGAAGAATTATAGTCACATTTACTTTGCATGTTTCCTACACTTAATACAGCAGTAATAGTAGTTCAGATAGTTGATTTTGGCTTTTCTCCTTTCTCCCAGTGTTTGGAACAAGTTGCCAAGAGCTCTGTTACTATAATAAAGGCATTTTGTTTATTTAGGAAACAGACATAGGAGTTTATAAAGTTTTATCTTCAGGGCAGAATAATGACTTGGATTCTTTTTTTCCCTAGTTAAGTACCACCATGTTGGTAAGCTGCTGAAGGAAGGGGAGGAACCCACTGTATACTCTGATGAAGAAGAAAAAGATGCCCAGGATGCAAAGAAAGAGTAGAGAGTGCAGCGAGGAACAATCTGGTTTTGAATCATAAGGATCATCTGTAACATTCCACTTCTGGTTTACAAGTTGCAATGGTAGCAATGCTTACAAAAGGTCCAGAGTTACAGTGAATTGTTTCTTTTCAAAGGTTTCCTTTTCAAATTCAGTGGTAAACTACTAAAGGTCTAAGATCTGTCTTCCTTTAAACCTGCATAATCTGAAGTATGCACGAAAAATATCTGTGCACAAGTAAACTGCAATAAAGGACTATTACTATTTTTCTTCTATCACCATTTAGTGCACAGTAGGTTGAAATCCAGTTTTCCATTAACAACCTAGCACTGTGGACACGAGCACAAGAATAACTTCACATATGCAACACAGATTCCACTAAATTTTTTGTGTTAGCTTCTGCGGGACCTGGGCCTTGCCTCGTAATTCCTGTAGAAAAGGAACTATATTTTCTTTCTCCATGAAGCATCACGTTCATTCGTGGTGCGATGTAATTCAATATTATGTGAGATAATTTGGCTTTTAAGGAGTTACATAGTGGCTTAGAGATTAAAGACTAACTGCTTTAAAAGAAGATCATTTTTGAGAGGTTAAATCACTTTTAGATACTTAAAAAATTAATAAGGACTGATGAATACTTGATGTATTCAGTCATGCATAATTATGCATGAGTTCATATTCTTTTTTACTTTTAAAGCGCATCTGAAGCGTTACAAGGTTTCGATACCGAGTGTAACTAGGCATCCCTAAAACCCAGGCACACCATGAAGTGTGATTTGACTGGACTACTATTCATTCACTTTTCCTCTTAGTAAGACTCTTATGAAATTATATTAAATGGAGAAGATCAGCTGCTATTGATTCCTAGGCCTAAAAGAGAAGAGTTGCTGGTATGGCATGATTAACAAGTGCTCTTGTACATGCAGCTTTAACTAGCAGAAAAATGTTAACTGTATTTTGTACTGTCCTGTACAAAATAAAATCCTGTGGTGTAAGCTGTTTCTGTGTTGAGGCCTTTGTTGCTTTGGAACGTTGCCCTTAAAAGAAACGGCACAATCTGGTACATAACCAGTAATGCCATAGCAGGACCTGACCTTTGAATTGCTTTTTACTTAACTTGTTCTCTTAGGTCGCATCTATGCTTAATTGCTAGCTCTGTTCCTGCTCTGTAACCTAGTCTCCTACCAGAGGGGGCTGGGAAAAATGGATTTGACCAAGGGAAAATGTTAAATGTGCTCCTTCATAATACAGAATATTTCTGCAAAATGTTTTCAGAAATACCAAGGAGAGAACAAAAGATTTACTGATCACTTGTAAACGTGTTTCTTGTCCAAGTGATTCTCCATGAGTGCCTGTCTGGTACAGTTGCCCCCATTTAGTCTCTCTGGTTTAGCTTCCTGGCCAAGTTTCTTCTTTTGGTAACACAACCAAAACGATGAACTGAGTGGGAAGGTGTAAACTCAGCAAAATTACTGGGAAGTAGAGTGCACCGCACAAATGCAGCCTTCATGAACAAGTCAACAGAACATGCTAAAGTGCCTGAGACCATCTTGGTGAGAACGTACTACTCTTCTTCAGTCCTAATACTGTCATGGCACTTTCTTTTGGTTACCTGGGCCTTCAAAGGAGGAATGCGGCTGTTGGAGCCAGGCAGCTTGCGCAGTGTGGTACTGTACAAACTACCGAAGGAAGGTCTAGAGACAACTGTAAATCATCGTGACCTTTCTGTTGCTGTTTTGTTTTTAGAGACATTCATACTCTTTGCAAACTACTACTAATGGTTTACCTCAAATCAGAAATGTGCTTTTATTTGCTAAGGCAGCAAATAAAATATTCTTGCGTAACAATGGTGTTTATTATTATTTACTGCAAGTAAATGTGATACTTAATCCTCCCTCAATGTTTCAAGTTTTGTATTGTCTTTCTCCAGGCGCTGGAGAAAGACAATACAACACATAGATTGACTACACTATGTTCTAATGGAATGCCTGTAAATGCACTTCTGTAGTAGAACTTTTAACAGCATATTAAACACAGAACACGTTCATGTTGTATAACATGCTTTGCTGTTGTAAGAACAGTCAGGCATAAAAAGGCCCAAGTAATTGTTAACACTGAACTAGGCTGGGCTGTAACCTACCAGTGGACCCAACAATCTCACTTAAATTAATCCATAATGTGTTCTGAGGAACTGAACACGATTTTAAGTATTGATCTATATGTTACAACATGATGCATCACAAAGAACAAGAAGTAAAAGCTACACAGAAAACTGGCAGTAACATGAGACAAAGCCTAATGTTGAGCATCTGTGCCTCTTGGGAAAGAAGCATTCCCCTTTTGTACAGACCACTACTTTTTCAGAGAAAACAAAGAGAATTTATTGTGAAAGGGGAAGAAGCAAGCCACAAAAGCAGTGGTTTCATGAAGCAGGAGGCAGGGATTTTATTCTAAAGTGCTGGAGAAAAGGGGTAGTGTATAGTTTCTTTTTCCTCCCTGTTTATTGCAACTTTATCCCTTCACCAGTGACTGGCTGCAATGACTAAGCAAAAAGAACTGTGCCAAGTACCTGCTCAGACTGCACATTAACCAGGCACAACACGGTGACCCCAACTAAAAGCCAAGACCGTCAGCAACCTGCGTCCAAACGCTTGTTAGTTGCATGCCATGAAGGCATACTTGAGGAGCTCTAGGACAAATCAAACCAATTGACTAGCATCCCATTTCCACCCAGTTCTGGAAGGCTGTCAACTGCTTTGTAAAATTCAGATACTCTTTTATCTGGACTCCACCTGCTCTTAATCATCTTCATTAGCTCTTACTTCACACTGTTTCAGTTTTAAAATAAAAGTTCAGGATTGAATGTTCATGCCAGGAGTTACGTAAGGGGTTTTACAGAAGGTGAGGCATTTCTATGCACTGCATGGAATCTCTGGATTAAGAAGGGCTTTATATCATAATTGCTGTATTCTTGTATTTCAAGCAGATAGACAGATGTAATAGTGGGCATCATGTATTTCTGCTTTAAAAAGAGCCTGCAGGTTTCCAGTGACAAAGCTTAGTTCTGACAGCTCCCCCAAGATTTCTGTTCTTACCAGCTTTATTATGAGGCATTATCAGGGGTTCTGCACAGGAAGTCAGATCTGATTGCAAGATCTGCAGATTCAGGGCCCTACTTTATACATGTCAGACTAAACAGTGTTTCCATAAAAACAACCAACCTCTTGCACTGCCAGCTGAGTACAACAGCACAGGCCAAGCTTCACACGGAAGGTGCAAAATTACACCAGCGGCATTACACGTATCCATTGCTGAACTAGATTAGATAATATCTCCAATATCTATCTCTCATATCTATGCATCTTGTCACCTATTAAATGTTCTAACTGTCCAAACATTCTGTATCTTTGTATTTGAGATGTGACATTGATTCCTACAACTATTGAAATGTAATCTATAATGCTATGTATTTTAACAGTTTTAAAGCTGTTAGATGTATCTTTAAGGATTAGCCTTCAGGATAATAAAATTCTACTGAACAGACCAGTGTATAAAAGGATTGGGCTGAAATTAAGCTTGTCAATAGGAAAAGCAAGGAATTAATACTAAAAGACCTGAAAACAGGCCCTAAATAATGTCACCTCTAAAACGGGAAACACAAAGTTCTGCTTTGGTCTGGCCCTTACAATGGGGTCTCACTTTTTAAAGTGCACTCAGATTTCACTCATGTTTTACATGGAATGAAGACTGGGAGATAAAGGATTTGCTTTATCCTTTTGAATCAATATAGGTGAATGCAAGAAGCAATTACAGAACTGATGTATTTATTCGTTATTGAATATTGTGACAACACGAATGATAAAACACTGGAAATCTACACCAAGGGAAATCTTCAGTTCTTGGTCCCCCAGATTAACAACAAGAAATGCTTCCTCACCTGGAACTGAAAGGCCTGACTCATGGGAAATGGGTGCTCATGGACACAAAACTGTCTATAGATTGACAGAGGGGGAAGTTTCATCATCTTTAATCCACAAACATTGCATAGAGAAAAAACACCCTTGGTATGTCACATCAGTGCAACTGAAACATTTTACATGGTCGACAAATACAATAGTTGATCTTTGTTATAACTGTATAAAATACTAAAAAGGAGACTTAAGAGGGGCATAAATGTTCTCCAAAATAGTCAGAAAATATTTCTGTCAAGAAAATAAGATATTTTTAGATAAAAGTAATAGATTAACAGTACTTTGAGTAGCAACCATTTGTCATTTATGACCCTGAAAAGGCACTCAACATCTGAATGTGTGAACAGAGACTGATAAAACCTGGCTTAGAAGCCTGTAGGAATCACCAGTATTGAACACCGGGGGGAACCTATTGACTATGAACAATTACAGTTGGGTTTTTTACTACTATTTATTAGAGCAAAAGTTACAAACATGGGTAAGGTTCTATGTAATGAGGTAACAGCACATCAACTTAGCATATTGACATGTAATAAATAAAGCATACTAAAATGAAAGCTGAAATAATCAGTGTATTGAACTTAGAACTGGTCTTCTATATCTTGCTAAAGGACTTTGTCCAAAAGCAATTGTGGCTGTCTTCTAAATATAGCCAGCTGAATAAACGTGGATATAATTCAAGCTCCTAGACTGCGTTTTCACATTTTTACCTACATGCAGCACAAGTCTGACAACATTTCACAATTTCTCTGGAAGTTATTTGTAAGCAAACTCATACTAAACAGCTATCTCACTACATGTGCCTTCAAAGTCTTGTGAACAAATTTTCAACCTGCCTATATATGGGGTCAGCCAGCACACTGACAAGTGCTGCCCTTCCACTATCTTAACATTCAGAGCTGTGCTTAGACAATCATTCCAGTTCCTGGAAGCAGTACATCTAGCACAAGTTCAGTGAAATCTTTCCTCCCAAAGACCAGCAAGTTTTCAGAAACATCTCCAGAATTATGAAAACAAGCATTTTTCCAGTGTGGGTTTTACAGCCCATGGGATTTTTTTTTCATATTTGAAAATCTTACTTCCCACAATTGAGCATAAATGTCCCCCACATCTTCCAACTGCATCATCATGATTGAGGAGGCACTTCATATGCTTGCTCTATGATTTACATAGCTATGTATTTTCCAATGATTTGTTACTACTAAATACTGTAACTTCAATATTTACATTGTTCCCTATATTTAGTCAGAGCATAACACTTTGAGATGTCAATCTGTATCCTTTCAAATTCTTAGCAACTGGCCCATGAAAGTTTGTCTGGCCCTGGGAAAAGTTTTGGTCCTCTATTATCCAAAAGGCAAACACTGATTCTTGTTTTGTGTCTCACTACACCAGTTAGACATTTGAGCCAAAGGAATTCCCTAAGGAAAAAAACACCCAGTATTTCATATAACTTTTAATGGTCAAAGGGCCGCCTTCTCCCACCTCTATATAGAAAATTAAGAGCTATGATATAGTAGCTGTTCAACATCCTCTTCTGGGCTCTGCTCCACAGAAAGTATCTGAGCAGGGGTTTGTTTGAATTATCTCAAGAGGAAATAGAGGGCATCCTCTGCCATCTGCATCCATCTCTCTTCTTAACATTAATTTCCTCTCATCTCCTGTAGATAAGTATATTAAAAAGTTAATTGAAATCAGTTTGTTGGGGGGTGGAGAGGGAGAGGACGTGGGGGGGGTAGATGTAAAGTATCCATCAGCAAACTGAAAGCACAGTAAACCGTGAAAGAGCCACGAGTAACAAAACCCAGAAACATATCAATCCTGTACGGAGATCAGGTGACTACCTATATACAAACTAACTTCGGACAGCACTTCCCTCCCAGAAGTACCACAAATTAAGTGGCCTAACAACGTTTCAGTTGTCTAAAGCATGCCGAGCTGTTAGCACGCGTGTGGTTATTAACAGAATAACTTCTCTGCTAATGCCCATGACAGATACTTTGCTATCCAATCAAGTAGACAAATGCTACTCTTCAACTGCAGCTGCACATCATGTTTAACCCAAACTGAGCAAACCTTCAACTGCAGAGAAAGTGCTCTGCTTTTATGCCATGTTTAAAAACTCTTTTTGAAAAACACTTACCATTCATCACTGCAAGCACTATGGCAACTAACCTCACTGACAGAGACCTGTCAAATGCAGCCACCCTGGTGTCCCTCTTTCTCACCTGTCCCCTGGAAGGTCTCCTTAAGCAGCGAGCCACCACAAGGAGTAACATCTGGTGCTGCCACAGTGGTGTGAAGCGTCTTTTTGTGGAACATTTTCTTACATTTTCTTTGTATCTTTCTGAGCGACTCCAGCTGCATGCAACTGTCTGTCTCTGAAAAGCTACATTCATCAGATAAAAGATTAGAAGAAAGCATTTTTCGCTTTTTCTTCATTTTGCGAACATTTCTCTCCTCTTCTCTGGATTGTATCTCACTTCTCTGTCCTTCACATCTTAATTTACTACTAGACCTCTTGCACGACTTTTTAAGCTTATGTTCACATTGCTTAGCACCCTCGTGGACAGAATTAGAAAAGAAGCTACATTTGCTGGTTTCCTTCTCTTGACCTTCCAGAGTTACGTTTTTAAGGTAAACCAGTAATTTTCTTTCCCCGGCTCTTGCAGACCAGCACCCTTTATTACAATTGCTGAAAGTTTCTTCGCACCTTCTTTCTGTTCTCTTCATTGAGCTGCTACGTGTCTCTCTAAAGTACTCGGAATCACTGATCTCTTCCAACAAATCCTTCAGTCTGCAAGCAGATCTACATGCTTTGTATGGTATGGTACCATCGTCACTACCATCTTCTTGTTTGAATTCCTTATCACGAGTAACAGCAGTGCAATCCAAAGAATGATTCAGTCCAGCATGTTGTAAATTACCAACAGTCAGTGAGTCATTCTTCTGCACTTGCAACTTTTTTGCAAGCCTACCCCCATGGGTCTTGCTTTCTAACACTGTGTCTGTTGACTCAAGCTCCCCAATGGTGATCACCAGTCTGTAATTATCATCACTACTACAATTTCTCTCATTGAGATTTTGTACAGGACTCGCTTCTCTGAAGCGCTGACCAAGTTTGTCACTCAAGCTGATGTCAAAACCACTACCATCATCAGACACCACTCTCTTCCACCGGGACTTGTTTGCAGTGTTTTTTGGCTCTAAGCAAACACGTGCATAGCCTGGTGTCTGATAGTAGTTTAGTAAATAATGGATGAATTCATCAGTGTCATAAACCTTCTGCTTTTTGCAAGAGTCTTCGTCAGACACTGTCTGCGTGTGAACTACATTCAATGTTGGGTAGTCCCTTCCATCGAGAGATTCAATGACCCTGCGGTCTTGCGTAACTGTAATCAGTAAAGATCCACAGCCAGAGGAGTTGTACACATCTCTGCTGGGCAGTCTGGCAGAACTCAGGGCTGCAGAGGGATCATTTAAAATTGTCCTGACTATGTGACAAGCAGATGCATGGAAGTTACTCACATCTCCTTCCTCACTAAATAAGCTGCCACCTTTTTGATTTAACAGGCGCTTAAATGCTTCGTTATGTTTCAGCTCTGTGTGTGTATGGGAATGGGAGTTATTCAGTTCCCGATGTATGTCTTTTAATGCTGTTTCACAAAAGGAATCGTCCTTCCTTATGCCAAATGAAGGATCCACTTTTTGACTTGCCAACTGTGCAAAATCCTTCAAATAAAAAAAAATTGGGAAAATTATTATGTACATTTATTGAGCACTATAAAGAGTGCTAAACTGCAAACTCATAAGCGAGCAGTCAGAAGAATTATACAGGTGAGGGATAAACCTGGCTTAGTTCAGAACTCAATCATACAATCTTGAAATTCCTTAATTAGAACTACAGATATTTCATCATCTCAGAAAGCTGAATTCTCAGTTAAGTAAGAGTGGTCCTTTCAACCAATTCATCTACCTCACTGCAACTGCCTAAGAAATATTTATTCTTTGTTTGATGACAGCATCACAACACCAAATATTGCAGGAAACAGTAAAATTACTGCACTTTTGTAGATCAAATATTTTTATTTAAAATAAATTGCTTTGTTATACATTGATTGCATTTGGACCCATTTAAACCAATCTAAAGCTGTCCAAGTGGTGAAAGCAAGAAAATAGAAGTCTTAACACATCAGCTTCATACCTAAGGTGGCCAATGTCAGTTATTACAGAGCCCTAAAAGTCATGCAAAATGGCAGAGGTAGCCATTCAAGTCATTCAACTCTTAGTAAATTAGAGTCCTTTAGAAATCTTAATGTTAAAGACTGGGGTAAACATACACTTGTCAAAAGCTGCAAGCGAATTTTTACTTAGCAAATAGCAAAGACAAAGCCATGCTATCACCCCTGACAAATGGAAACCTCATTTCTATTTAACACTTTTTTTTTTTTTCCAGCCCAAAGCACTAAAATAAACTTCCAAGCATTAATCAGTGTGAAAACACACATTTTTATCACTTCTCTGCTGACTTTCTCAAGACATTAGCTGAATCAAACTGAAATAAAACTGATAGCTTAGTGTTGGCCACAAACACGAGGCTACTAGAAATGCAACTGGCATAACCTGTGTCAATTTAATTCTGTCACTTGCAGACATGAGACCAAAACAAGCAGAGATGGCATCAATTTGTGTCCTTAACCCAAGACTCAGTTGCAACTCTGGATCAAGTCCAATAGAGCTGATAAAGCCCTTCCAGCCCTATTTTACTCAGTAATCACAAAAACCTCAAACAAACATCAAAGTTTCTGGGTGGATATCTTTGCTCTCAGGGCAAGACCGAGAGCAGACTGTCACAAGACTTAGGCCTCAGGCCTTCTCAGTGTTCAGTCAGCCTTAAGGCCTTCTTCTGAATAACACCAAGACATCAAATGCCTAGTGAATTCTTCAAGCTCTAAAATAGCCTTCAAAATTTAAAATATGTTTTAAAATAGTCTTACTTTCACACGGTTTAACAGCACCGTAAGCAGTCTGACAGACTCCACTCTTCTCTGAGCTAGCAGAGATTTCCTTTCTTCCCATTCAGGCATATTTTCTGGCCACTGCTGTTCTTCAGCTGGTGCCTTCTGCTGCTTTGGGGGATGTTTCTCATCTCCATCTATCTGCCTCTCTTCTCTCCTCTCCTCTCGAGCTTAGCTTTCTTTTTTCTCTCTTGAACTTCTTTTCATCACCACGTCTTTTTCTAGGTAATTATCAACATGGGACAATTTAGATGACACTTGATTTACATTTTGAGTCCTGAGGAATTAGATGCAAGTCTTTGAAGTGCTAATAATAAGCAACCAGTCACCAAGAATCTGCATGTGGCTAACAAGAAATCTTGTTTGTTAGAATGACATGCTTAAAAAAAACCATGGCACAATTTACCATTATGATGTTAATGCATCCATAACATGGATGTCACACATCTGACTGATGCACACGTTTAGAAAGCTCTTTGTCTCTTCAAGTGGTTTGGATTCTAGAGTTTTCTTTATAAGCACTGCCAAGACAACAGCCACATCATTATCTCCAAGGACACGACTAGACACTAATCATTAGGAACTAATTCTTTAGTTAGCAAATCTCCCCTACAGATGAGCATGAGGGTCCCACAGAGATATTAGAAGACCAACACAGGGCTGTTTCCATTACTGCTGGGCAGGGCTCACACAGAGTCGGGGCCTTTTCTTGGCAGGGCTCACAGAGTCAGGGCCTTTTCTGCCCCCCACCCCACCAGCCAGCAGGCTGGGGGTGCACAAGCAGTTGGGAGGGGACACAGC
>JANIJG010021971.1:0-11091 GCA_024611175.1 Megaceryle torquata | reverse complement strand
TTCTGCCCCCCACCCCACCAGCCAGCAGGCTGGGGGTGCACAAGCAGTTGGGAGGGGACACAGCTGGGCGAGCTGCCCCCAGCTGACCAGAGGGGTATCCCAGACCATATGACATCATGCTCAGCAATAGAAAGCTGGAGTAAGTAGGAGGAGGTGTGGTGATGTTTGGAGTGTTGGTCTTCCCAAGTAATCGTTACGTGATGGAGCCCTGCTGTCCTGGGGATGGCTGAACACCTGCCTGCCAAGGGGAAGTGGTGAATGAATGCCTTGTTTGCTTCACTTATGCTGCAGCTTTTGATTTACTTAAGTTATCTTTATCTCAACTCATGAGTTTTCTTACTTTTACTCTTCTGATTTTCTCCCCCATCCCACCTGGGGGGATGGAGCAAGCAGCTGCATGGGGCTTAGTGTCTGGCTGGGCTAAAACATGACAAGCTGCCACTACTTTTTGGAAGCCTTGTCCTGGAGAAAGCAGATCTACTCAATAAGCAACAGGACACAATACAGAAAGCTGCAGAAAATCCAAAGAACAAAACATACACAAATACTTAAAAAAAAAAAGTAAACATTTGTGTGAAAGAAGCTATTAACAATGGAATCACAGCAATGTTTTCAGAGACCTAACATTAGAGTCACTATGCTCTGCATTCTATGTGTTGGGGTTTGAAGAAATGAAGGTGTGTAACATGATGAATTACTAGTGACAGTTTAGGATGCCATCCAAACATATATCTACAGAATTAAATCTTCAATATACGACTACTGCTCATACACAAAATTTAAGAACGCTGCCCTAAAGATAACAACAGTAACAAAACAGCATGTAAGAAGGGGTAGAGGGAAAGACTGAGAAGTGTTCACCTCTAGCTATGGACTTTCTGGTCACCCGGGAGGTACCTAGAAATGTATGCCATATTGATTTTACTTTAGCACATAAAGACATTAATTTGTGATGTTGCAGCACAGAGTAATGCAAAAAGCCCACATGAAGAATAATAAGCAATCAAGCCTCAGAATAGTTTGAGAGGAACAGCTCTGATTTCACTCCAGGCCCACAGAATCCTAGAATAATCCAGTCTGAAAGGGTCCTCGAAATGTCTCCAGCTTTCTCATAACCCAGACCCCTCCATCTCATGCCTTACATGTGGAATTATCACAATACTTTTCTTTCCAACAGTAACACATCAAAAACTATGTAGTACTGCTTTAGGTTCTCCCAAGTCCTGTTTCCTCAAAGCCTGGATTTTTATAGCAGCCACTCTTCCCGATGTTACTTGGCAAGAGACAGCATAACAAATCTCAAGAAAATGGGACAATCGCTAAAAATACACTCTCACCTTTCAACCCCCTCTCTTTTTTTCCCCTTTTTCGAACGTGCTCCTGTTCTTGCAGCTTTAGTCTTTCCAGGCTTCTCTTTCTTATGGCTCCTTCACTAAAATTTCTGGTTGTATCAAAAGTCACCTGTCACAGAAGAAGCAGAATCAGACTTAGCAGTCCAGTTTGCCGTGTATTTATACAAACACAGACAACCTGCTGAGCCCACAAGAGACCCCCAGGTGACTACCAAATACTACTACACTCACGTGAATGCGTCTCTCTAGCCTGGCATACTAGCAAATATCTTCTGAAGTTCACACTGTGTTGTCAATCAAGCTCAAACACCCCATTCCCAAATGTCATCTCTGACTGTGGCATCAGGAGCTCAAAATCTGACTTCATAGCTTTGGCCAAACTCATTCCTGACATGCTCTTCTGAGGACTCAAAGTTCAGTATGTTCAGCAGAGCAGTCCTAGCTGAAGAATTTGTGCAGTTCTGCCAAAATTATTGTTCGCTGACTTTAAGAAAAAGATATTTTGGATGAAACACTTGCTTAAAAATTGATTAATTTTGTTGATATCTGCTGCATTTAATCAGTTTCAAATGCCCAGATGTGACCAGATTAAAAGAAAACATTCAAGCAAATTTCATCAAGGTCTACCTACACTGAGAAAAGTAAAATGAAGTGTTATTTCCAGCATATACATTTTAGGGTCACAGTTTAGAAGTTACTCTATTTAGGTATTTTTTTTCCCCAGCGGCTACATCCTAATAAGTACCTACAGAGGGAAGCTATTAGGCTGGTGAAATTAAGCTTACAGAGGGCAAGTTCTCTTTTATAATGCCACATATGGATTCATCTCTCAACATACTTAAGCTAAAAGGTACAGAGAAGAGAAAGGCTACCCTTAGCTAGCCAAGAACCCCCTACGTTAGGGCAGCTGCTGCACCTAACAACAAGAAACCAAGTATCTTTCAGAGTCTCACCAGCTCCTGAGATCATCTCAACTTCAGTGCCAACCACACTGAAAATATTTACAACTTCTCTTACCCACACCGATTTTTCAGGAAGTCAAAACAGTAAAATGCTGGTTTTTGACTTATTTTGACTTAAGTTCAGACTTATTTTGACTTAAGTTCAGATACATGAACTTCATCAATATCTCCATACACAAGTACCAACAGCATAATAACCTTTTTTCCTCTCACACGTGCAAGTGTCCAAAAAGTTTACAGAGAGGCTTCCACTGGCTAGCAAGGACTTCTCAGGACTAACTTCAAAGAAAAAAAAGAGCAGAAGTTGGCAAACCACCATCTGTGCCAGTTTCTTCCACAAAATGTCAGCAGCTAGTGACAAATAAAGGTTAGTATATTTTAATACTGTCCATATGCCATATGTATCTTTCTTTTTAGCCACCATTTTAACACAAATACAGACTAAACCAAAGGGGAAGATACACTTACACAGAGAACTGCAGGAGTGCTGCATAAAAGCTCCCACTAAAGCAACAAGAAAAAGAAGTCTGTACAATAGTTTGTCACAGGTTAAAACCTATTACTGATGTCACTTGAAAAACACCCGTTTGCTTTCAATGCAGGAGTCTATGGAGGAAGAAAAGTGCTGTCCAAGAAGCTGTTTGGTAAAAGAGAGTAACTACACTTTACTCAGAATGAAGAAGAACAAAAAACACATATGCACTGAAAGAAAAGCTATGCAATTTAAAAAAAACAAACAGGGATCTCCAGAAGAAGCAGCTACAGCATGGACTGCGGCACAGAACTGCACCTGTTAAGTAACTGCTGCCAGATGCACTCAGAATTAACCACAACTTCATCAGAGAAGGCTGAGTATCTCAGGATTAATCTCCAAATATACAACCAGGTGTATATATATACACACACCTTCCTTATCTTGTATAAGCCAAGCTGATACAACCAAAGTACTTACTACAAAACTAAAAAAGGATTTTAGAGACTGCTTACTTTCTGCCCACCAGGCATTAAGATAAAGATCTTCCTAAAGCTATCTAGAAAGTTAGTATCAATTACACTTTTTCCATCACACTAAGATTTGAGGTGCAGCAGATTAAACCATCCAGGACACTGCTGTTGAAACCTGAAGAGACATGAAAGTCAAGCCTGAAGAATAGCTGGTGTTCTCAAAAGCTTGTTCTGTTTTGCAAGCACATCTACTGTTCAACAAGCTGCTTCAAATCTTTCTTTGCTTATATCCTTACACCATCACGGCTGCAATAATATTCCTACTACTGTAATAAATCACCTAAAAGCCCAAAAGCCCTGCAAGCGTTTCTTCTGTGATCACATGTTCTGATAACCCTGATATACACTCAAAATAAAATAAATTTTGTTACTTAAATGTATACAAAGGAACCAAGATACTGACCTGGGATGCTACAGATATGAGATCAATTCCCAGCTCTGCTGAGGAAATCCTGGGAAAGCCAGCAACTTCCTATGTCTCAAGGGCCTAAAATAATACAGTATTTTAGAACAGATTCAGACTGATCAGGACCACAAAAGGCCATCAGATCACTTATTTTCTCCTGTGCTAACCATACTGGGCTGAAGCATCCCTTACAGAAAGACACCCAGCTCTGGTCTGAAAAAATCACAACACAAAAATCTGCCACTTCCCACAGGAAGTTTGTTCCATTCCTTACTCATCTGCAGCTGGAAGTGGAAGCTGTTCCAGATATTGATTTTTCTTTTTAATCTTCCTTCCTCTACTAGATTCACATCCTTTTAGCATCTATAGAGTGTTTGTGGGGGTTTTTTGTTGTTGGTTTTGTGGGGTTTTGTTGTTTTTTTGTTTGGTTGGTTGGTTTTGGCGTTTTGTTGGGTTGGTTTTTTTAATTCTCCCTCTTACATGCTCTCGGTCATCTTTCTTATGTAAAATACATAGCTTGAGCTTTGAGAGCACTCTCACAGTCTCATTGTGAGAAGCTTTTTCCAGCTCCTGAATAATTTCTGTTGCAGTATTCTAACACTCTGCAATGTAAAACACACAAATCCCAAACCCACACGCAGTATTAATTTGGTCAGTGCCATACACAGTGAATTAACTCCTTTAAGCCAACTTTCTATCACCACTTAAACATAGTCCTCACCAGACTGCCACAGAAACTCAAGCAGTTGCAAATGTCCTACGACAACCCTTTCAGAGCCTTGAAGAAAAACACAAGGAAAAAAAACAAACAAAAAAACCCCAGTGACTGTGAAATTATTTTTCTCCTGAATATCTGACAATCTTTTTTAGACTAAATTATCTAAGAACACCCCAAAATGTGCCAACCAAGTTCATACATTAAAGCAAAATTAAGACTTTATGGAAACATTAACAGCCTGGCAATATGTAAACTGAAACACCCAAACAGTCCATGGGAGCAAAATTAAAGTAATGAGAATAACTTGATCCAAAGGTGCCCCTCACATCAGCCCACAGTACTGCTGGTTCAAACACCTCTTACCATCCCGTTTCCCAGCTGGCCACTCATGCCAGGCCCAGGGCCATTGCACCTGTCACTGAGACCATCAACTGGGTAGGAAAGAGATCCAGCTTGGAGATAATAAAGAAGAAATATTGTAAAAATCATATTTTGCCAGTTAACTTTCCAGGCTGTTGGTTTCCCACCCTCATGCACAGTACAGACCCCAAGCACCTCCACCAGCAGAGCCAGAGAAACTACCTTAGTTCCACAGAGATAGGTATGCCAGAGCATCCCTGAGCAGAGGGCAAGGTGGCAAGTGTATGTGTTGATATGTAGCAGCAGAAAGAGTTCATCACATAGGGAAAAGCATTTACCAGAAAGAGTCACTTAAAGAAAGTTTAAACAAGAGGCTTAAAAATTGGGCTGAAGCATCTCTTAGAGGAAGACACCTGGCTCTGGTCTGAAAACACAACACGGAGATCTGTCACTTCCCAAAGGAAGTTTGTTTCATTCCTTACTCATATGAACAGTTACATTTTCAACATTAGTTTATTCAGCTTGCTCTGCACAAAATTAAGCGAAGCGCAGAGATGATCTCACAAGTGCTGCTGCTCACACAAATATCGCAATAAAAAGGGCGTTTTGAAGCGAACGCTGGTAGCGTCACTACATGCTGCCTGTTTTGAGGTGGGGATAAAGAAAACCGCAAGCCAACCCCACCTCCGTGGATGCAGCTGCCGAAAGGCCGCGGTCGCTCCGCTCGGCGGGGAGGCGCCCGAGCTCCAGCGGGAGCAGCAGGCACCGCAAGCCGGGTCATGGCACTGCTGGCCAAAGGCAGCCCCGCGGCCACGGCCCCGCCACCGCCAGGCCGCCGCCCAGCCCATGGCCAGCGGCTCAGAGGCGGTTCCAGTGGGAACCGTGGGACGGAACCAGCGACAAGGCCCAAGGAGCTCTCCCGCCCGGGAAGCTCTGCTCCCGGCTGCCAGCCCCGGCGAGGGTTCGGGCAGCCGCCCCCCGCTCCCTCCGGAGACGCTCTGCGGCCGCACGGCAGCCGAGTCGGAAAATCCGCCGGGCCCAGCGGACCGCGGCGCCCAATGCGCGGGCTGGGACAGGAGGCAAGGAGGTGACGAGGCTCCGGCCGAGCCCACCGCCGTGGCAGCGGAGGGGCACAGGAGGGACAGGCAAACGAGCCCGCCCCACACTAGCCCGCCCTGACAGGGCCGCGGGCTCCAGGCAGCCCCAGCGGAGCTGCCGGGAACCGCTCCGCCCCCACTGCCACGGCGAGCGCGGACCGGGCCCAGCCGAACGGGCGAAGCGGCAGCTCCCGCAGCTGCAGCCCCTTCCCTACATGGGCTGCGCCGCAGCCGCTCCCCAGCGCCGGAGCCCCCAACACCCTCCGGCGGCGGGGCGCCCGCCAGCCGCGGCTGCTTCCCCCGAAGAAGCAGGGCACCGAGCCCAGCAGCCCGCCCCGCCCCGCAGCGGCCTCCCGCAGCGGCAGACGCCCTCCGCCGGCAGCGCCCCGCTCGCACAGGCCGCAGCGAGCTGGCTCCCCTTACCCCTCCGGCAGCCGCAGCAGCCGCCGGGCGCCCTTCCCGCCGCCACCCCGGGGCGGAGCGCGGCGCACGCCGGGCTGCGGCGGGGGGACCCGCCCCTAGGGCGCGGCCCGACACTGCCCGCTCCTCCCGCCTCCCGGAGTTGGGCTGGTGGCGGCGGCTGGGCCCGGCTGCCTCGCTTCGACTCTGGGGCGGAGGGTGCTGCACTCACGGGGGCCATGGGTGTCGGGCAGACGCCAGGGAGAGGGCGGTGGGTCTGTGGGTTGTTGGGGGATTCCACGCATGTATTTGAGGAACGATTCGCAAAGCAGAGCAGGGCCGAGCGCCAGGAGCTACCGGCGGCTTTCCACCCTGCTCCTGAGGTCCCTCCCGTACGGCTGAGGCCCTTGGCCGACCCTCTTGCCCACACTCGGCTGGTGCCCGCTGCTGCCGGGCGTCCCGGGTCTGTGGTCATCGTATATGTGTGTTGTCCTAAAAAAAAACCCCAAAGACAATGAGCTAGTTCCTCAGCAGAGGCCTCGTTTAGGTGTGCAAAGGACTAGTTGCAGGCGTGTGGTGTAATTCCATGTTTTTCTTTGTCCTGTAACAAAGGTAGCTCATCCAGTACTGTTTTCTCTGAGTGGCGTGTGTGAGTACAAATACCAGTTTTTCTCTGGTTTTAGTATTAGCTTGTACATGTTTAACCTGTGGAAATATGTTGCCTGCAACTTCAAGTGCTGTGAGGCCATAGTCAGCTCCCCACAGCAGAGCAGCTCCCAAGGGTGTCAGCGCCTTGCCACACATTGCTGAAGGTACTGTCCATGCTTTGTGGCACTTGGTTATTTGTACTTTAGGGTCCCCAAGTGAATTCAGTATAGGGCAGTCATCTACTCAAATACTCTCACTTTCCAGTGGGTTTTTTTTGTCTCTTGTGATCATCCAAACACAACTGCATAACACAGTACATTTTACATCCTTTGTCGTCCTTCTGAAAAGCAAGACACTATTTCTTCCCTTGATGTAGGTAGTACAGTTTTAACTACCATGGTAAATGGATCACAGGACACACACGAGGCTAGGGCTGCGAGCAGAGGTGTGTACCACTTTTTTTCAGATGGTCTAATTGCTACATAAGCAGTTGGAACCTGAGAACAACTGTTAGGGGTGTATTTATTGTAGGAGTCTATTTCTGTTACAGCTTTGTGTGCCAAAAAGCACGTCTGCATTTTCTCACTACACAAGCTGATAATGATAAAGACACTACATTTACCTGCAAATGTTTTTTGGGTCTAGTTGCTGTCTCCACAATTGTTGATTCTCCTTGCATTAGGAAGGTTTCTTACCTGTAATGAAGGAAATTATATGTAAATCTATTTTATATTCTGTATTTCAGGGAGCAAACTACTGGAAAACATTATTTTGTGATCATGGAATATTCTGCCTACTAGGATTGCTGGAACAGTATGGTGAGTTACTCTGTGAATGAACAGTAAGTTGTATTTACTCTGGCAAAGGAGACAGAACAGTGATGTTAAGGTCACTCTGTCAGTGTTCTCATGTTAAGAAAAAGTGCCACATCCAAAATTGCTAAAAGGATGATTCACTTTTACACAATGGATAAAGGAACCAATGCACTTTCACACAGTCAATAATAAAACTGAGGAAATAATTACTACAAGAAATATGGGAGACTGGGCACCTTGCTTCAGAAGTGCATATGATGTTTACAAAGGGAAAATACAGAGTTGTTTTGCAGATACAATTTCGAGCCAGCATTGGCTGTCTCGTTTTATGCAAAGGATACATCTGAGATGTGAGAAAGAGATCTTGAGTGACATAATTATCCCACGTTTCCCTCTTGTTACACTTTTCCTCTACAGCCTGCAGTCTCCCTGGCTTTATCTCATTTATTACCTATCTGGACTGTACAGACCCCAGATTTACTCTACTCTTAAAAAAACTTTCTTCTTTAAACTGGACAGCCAGGAAAGGTGAAACCCTGCCTGCACAAGTCATGGGATGTCTTGGAAAGTCACTTTAGCCACAACTGGTACAAAGGACTGCGTGGAGATGGCTTTTTTTGTTTGTTTGTTTATTCTGGGTTTATTTTCATTTAGCTAAAGTAGATTTGAAGTAAGTCAAGTGCACAGGAGCATTCACATAGAGATTGAAACATCATAACCTACTGTGTTTCAAATGTCTTTGATTTAAAGCCTGTCAACCAGGGCACATAGACAAGCTTTCTCTGGGAACTTCAGAATAGACTAGGGAGGAAGATGGTTGGAAGACGCTTTGGACATGAAGCATGTTTAAGTACATGCAGGTGAGAGTCTTGGCTATGGTTCTGCTTGTGGCTTGGTAACATCATTCTAGGAATTATGTCTGGATTTGACATACCGCTCAAGTAACTGAAAAGCTAAGATAAGTTTCCATATTGGAACTATATATCTCCCTGCCTTTAGGTTGAACAGTCTACAGGGAAAATCAACCTCTCTCTTGTATTCAGGTTTTTGAAATTGAACACCAAGACCTGTTCCAGGGGACAGTAGGAAACTTTCATAGAAATAACAATGACACAACCTTGCATATTGCAGTTGGCTGTCCTTGCAGGTTTGACTCATGATACTAATTTGTGGACTGCTGACATATTCTTTCCCTAGATACTGATGTGATGTTACTGAGTGAGAAGCAGCTCACTTACGTGTTCACTTTCTAATCAGGAATTTCTAATCAGCTTTTCGCTGGTTTTAGTACTAGCTTGTGTGGGTGGAATACTGCCATCCACTGGTGGACTGCACAGAAAACTTGTTCAATTTAAATTTCTTTAAGCTGATATTAAATATATATAGTGGTGCTTTGTTATGTTTTGTTTTGAACACATTTAACTTCCCTGTCGGGACTTTCTGATCAGCCTGTGTGATGATGGCTTTAATCTACAACAACGTTACCTCAGAAATATTTTAAAATAGTTGGGTGATTTTGCTTAGAGATTATTCAAAAAAACCCCAACCAAACAAAAATCACAACCAAACAAACTAAAATCAATCAAACAAACAAAACCACGAACCAACAAACAAATCAATCACAAACAACCAACTTCTTCATCCCACATACGAGTTTTGCCTCTAAAGAGAATTCGTTTTCCAGAACATCATCTGTCCAGTCAGAGGAATTTATACAGAAAGCCCAGAGTACATCATCTTCTTAATATAATTCTGGTTTATAACATTTCTGAGCTATCCTTAGAATGCATAGCAATGGCAATTATAGTGTGACCTTTTTGGTACAGACACAGAGACTGATTAAGTTTCTTTGTTGCTTCCTTTTTTCTCAAGTCTGCTTTGCAACGGACAAAGCCAGCTGGTGCTGCGAGTTGTTCTTAGTACAGAAAGGCAGGCTTGGGATTAAGTCACAGGAGTAGATGTGTGAGGTTCTATTTCTGGCTCAGTCACAGACATCCTGGCTTATCACAGGCAAAGCTGCTAATTTTCACCATTGGTCATATGGACAACCCAGCTGCTTGCTGGAGTGGCTTCTCCTCCCACCACCAGTGAAAGAATGGACTGAGAGCATGTTGTGCTCTAGGAGTCTCCAGCAAATGTCCTGGAATGCAGGGGCAACTGAATGCCTTACAGCAGCACTACATTTAGAGCTTTGTTATCTCGTATGTGGGGGTGGCATGAGCAGAAAAGTGGATTCTTTGACAGCTTTGTTTGTTCTCCCTCTCTGATCTCAGGAGTTTCCCATGAGGCTTTAAACATACCTTTGTTATGTAGAGAAGTGCCCAAGGAAGACAGTGTCAGAGTAGAATGGAATTTAATTTAGGAAATGACAGCAAGCTCCAACACCACCTTTACTGATACAACCAGTGTGTGACAGATTTCAGTGCTGTGCCTGATTCTGATGTTAGCCACAACTCTCTTATCCTGAAGCAACTCATTGATAGTGACCAAACTATTTGGAGAGTTAAAAAAAAAAAAAAGCAAACACTAACAACAAAAACCAAACCCCAAACAACAAGCCACCAAAACGAATGCAGAACTTTATGTTTCCACTGCAAGGGTGTCTAAGGCAAATTTCAAAACTGGCATGACAGATTAAAAGGTGCATGGTAATGCAGGATGATGTCAATGTAGGAAAGATTAAAGAATTAACTAGTAGCTACTCTAAAGACAGTGTACATTGTTCTTTATTAACTACAACTATGCAAGACATAGTATAAAGAAATACACAACGGATCTTCTAGGAAATAAAAATTATGTTCATAATAGTTCTTGCAAATTATTCAACTGCATAAAATGCATGTTCAATGAAATTCAGTCTCCAACTGTAATAAAAATGTATTTCTGTCTGAATAACAAAAGAGACAAGAGAAAACCACTTCCGTCAGAGGATTCACTTGCTCTGGTTGTTTTTGCAGCAATAGTTTGTGAGATACAGGAAACTAAATAGGACATAAACAGTATAAACTTGATTGGACTGGCAGTAATGGTGAAAAATAGGTGCAATTTAAAGTATTCATTTTTAATAATCTTAGATCCTGCTAGTGACATCTATTTTTTAATATTTTTTTAATGACTGATTTTATTTTGGCAGGTCACTTTACATGGGAGAAAAACATACCAGACAAACTCTCACCAACCACCATCTTCATAGAGTCACAGAACACCAGCTTGGAAGGGACCTCAAGGATCATCTGTTCCAACCTTCCGTGACAAAAGCCCAGTCTAGACAAGAGTGTCCAGGTGAGTCTTAAAAGCTTCCAGTGTTGGGGACTCCACCACTTCCCTGG
>JANIJG010021966.1:0-65349 GCA_024611175.1 Megaceryle torquata | reverse complement strand
CTTCCTGAGGTGTTACATCTTCTGTTAAGCTTCATGAGCTAAAATTAATATGTAATATAAAATAGGTACAATAAGAAGCTTTGTCATGTCGTAGCTTATTGCATTTGTATATTCTTTTTTTCTCTATGAAAGGTGTTATCAAAATCATCAAGAAGCAACATTTTACATCTTTGTCATGAATGTCCCATTCCTTCAAATCATGATCATGTGTGATTATCTCCTCTACCTCAGTCATGCAGTAGGCACTGGAAAGCTCCTTGCAGTTGTTTGGGAGAATGGGACCCTTAGAAAATGAGACACTATCTACTTTACGAGTTAGCTTTGACAGGACAGCAGGATGTGTGAACTTTTCAGTTACAGGGCTTCATGCTACTTGGATTTCTGAACAGAAAGCCTGCCATCACACAACTTCTTGGACAGCTTTGTTTACCCTGGTCCTTCAAGATGGCTTTGTATCAGCAAATATTCATGGGAAAATGAGATGAGGGTAATAAGTGCAATACTTCAAGTGCTGTATTTTTTGCCAGAAACTGTTCCTGTAGCAGGTATGCTGTGGTGATGACTCCTAAGTCTTTTCCCATTCAGGGAGGGTTAAAGCCATGCTGCTGAGACAGAGGCTATACTATAATAGGGGGACCCATTGCAGGAGAAATTCAGTAAACTGCCTGAGACTATCTGCCTGACTGTTGACTGAAAAGAACCACCAATGTTCCCTGTGTCCTGGTCAATCCTTTGTTTCACATTGAACTATGAATTAGGAAAGTCATGTAATGTCTGGGAGGCAGTTTTCACCAAGTGTCAAGCACTTCTGGTACAGGTTGTTGGTTGTGGAGGGACTGACAAAAAATGAGCAGGCTTTGATGGATGGCAGCCCAGCACAGTCTTAGACAGTTCTGTCTGATGGAGCAAAGAAAGTAAGTGCCAAAGATGATCTAAAGAACAGGAGGAAGAAAAGGGCTAGTGCTGTCAGACATGACTGCTGAGGAGAAAAGCTATCTTGTAATACCACGTATAGAGGAATTCAATAAGTTCACTTTGAGTGTCAAAACATATTGCAGAACAAACTATCCACAGAATGTGGCAGCATAAGTGAATAAATGTAATCACAAAATAGTCAATAAGATGGAGTGAAAATATAAAATAAATGCTATGCGGGAGACAAATGCAGAAATATTGTTAAAGCCAGTAAACAACAGAGTATTTGGTGTCTTTCACAAGCAAAGCATGAAAAAAACATTTTGCATTCTCCTGAAAAAAACTAGTGTTGATTTAAAATGAGAAGGATACAGAGAACAGCTTTATATCAAGGTTTAGGTTATTACTGGAGTATAATCCAGAACTGTCTTTTATTTTATTACCTGGACCGGGAAAAGGAAAAATGCAGTCTTACTGGCCACACACACAAAAAAAAAAAAAAAAAAAAAAAAAAAGGCAGAAGAATAGTGAAAACAACAGAAGTTCCAGTTGGGAATGATTTGGAAATGGACAGTAGGTTTTTTGTTGAATCTGAGGAAACTTCTCAAATTCAGAGAATCTCAAGAAAAATAATCTTTTTATTTTGTGAAAAAATATTTCTGAGTGTTTTATTTATACAAATATTTTTAGCGGTATCTTATTTAAGCACACATATAAAAAAAGCATTCAAATACATTTAAAATATTTTGGTCTTGCATGGAAAAAGTAGACTCTGAAAACTGGAGGAAGGAAAGAGTATCAGAGGGACGCTATGTTACTAGATTACACAAAATGTCCCCAGGGAATTAAATTAATATATCAGGGGAAGTTTAGTGGCAAACCAGATACATTAATTCTATCAACATGTTCCAGCAGCTATTTACAAAATTCGTTCGTGATGAGGGAGAGAATAATACTAGGGCTGCATTACTGACCACACGATGGAGATAGTGGCATAAACGCAAAAGAGTAAGTGAAATTACATTGGCTGTATAGAGAGTTCATACAATAATGCAGTATTTCACATGCTCCAACATATGCGGCATTAAATCAGGAAGTGACAAAAGAAATGAAGTTTTTACATACCATAAATGATTGCTGCTTTTAGCAAGTAATCAGACAACCCACTAAAAGAGAAGCTGATTTAGCTCTGAACTGTACATAGGACCCAATTCAGGAAGTAGTTAGTTACCAGAGAACCACTTCTGGACTGAAAGTCAACATACTTGTTTGGAAGGAGAAGGAAAAGGATAAAAATAAATCCACTGCAGTAATATTTAACTTTTGGAGAGTGAGCAGATAAAAATGAGGAAGTCAGTTAAAAGTAAAATTGAAAGACCAGATAAAAAGTTTTAATAAAAATAACATGGAGGCAGGCTAGAGATCAAGTGTATGAGATTCAGAATAATCACATATAATCCATAAATTATTATTTTTTTCAATTATAAAAATCAATCATCTTATAAACAAACAAACCAATCAACCCAACACCCAACTCAAAACAGCTAAACAGAGGTTTCTGAGACCCCTTTCAAAAGGGTAAGTCATCTCAATGGAGAAAGATAGAGGGGAAAAAAGCATAAAATCTGTCAAGTTAAATATAAACCACGGTATTTTGAGAATCACCTTGCTACACACATAGAAGTAATTTGTTGTTGTTTTGCTTTGTTGGTGGTTTGGTTTTGTTTTTTTTTTTTTTTTTTGTTTTGTTTTTTTTTTTTGGTTAACATAACCACGCTAGAAGCAGGAGGCCTCCCAGAGACATGACTGGGTAGATAGGGAATCAAGGTATAAAAGTACTGACCACTAAATTAATTGTTTTCACTGATATTCACAACAAAAAAGGTTAGAGAGATTCTCACAATCTGAGGAAGTTTCTCAGTGTCTTTCATCATTGTAAGGTGTTTCAGAAGACATAAATAATATTGAGTAAGAATTGCTATTAGGTGATGTCCACCCAAAAAGTGTTTTAAAGGAACTCAAATATGACATTTGTGAAATAACTACTGTAACATATAATCTGTCACTTCTGTTAACTTTGATGCCAGAAGAAACATTGTAACTGTGGCACAGTCTTTAAAAAGGTCTCAAGGGCTGATCCCTGTAATAACTAAATATAAAGCAGACACATTTTTATGCCATTGCAAAAGATCCATGTTGTTCTCATGTCTAGAATAGTACATGTGGTTTTAGCCTCACCAATAAAATCATAGAACCAGAAGAGAGCTAGAAAGCACAGGTGACCAGAGACGTGGCATGTTTTTATATCTGAAAGGATTAGATCAGGATTCATCTTTTAGAAAGTAGGTTGGAGGAGTGGCCATGTCAAGTCTATATAATCATAAATGGCGTAATGGGTGTAAATAGGGATGAGTTATTCTCTGTTTCTCCCTGTCTAAGGAGATACAGGATTAATTATATAAAAAATATTTAGAAGACACAAAAGGAAGTACCTTTCACTCATGTAATTAAAATACGAAATATATTGCCATAAGATGTCATTGAGATCATGCTTATGACGGCTGGGTCTGTCTCTCTGCTCAGCAGCTAGCAGTAACTGAGTGTATGATGGAGGGAAAGCCAGTTTATTCCTGGCAACTGGGAAGGCAAAGAAGAAATCCTTCATACTTTTCCTGTTTGCCATAAATTCCTGCTGCTGATTACTGCTGATGTCAGGATTCGAGGTTAAGTGCAGCATTTGTCAGTTCAAACAAGGTTACATTTTCATAATAAAATATAAAAAATAACAAAACCCAAAAAAGACTGCTATTATTTGCAAAATGGTTTAATTTTTGGTGGAACTGTATATCTGATGGAACTCAGTGCTACTGAAAGTTGTTTTAACAAGCTTCAGGCATCCTTTTGGTGGGTGCTAATTCCGCTGTTCCGTCTGGTGTGTGCTCAACTGATTGGAAATGATGTAACTGACATAGCAAGCTGCATTTAGAAAGATCCCTGTTTTCATGTTCGGATATCTTGTCACTAGTTTAGATGATTTCTGGGGTAGCAACTGCATTAGATATATATAAAAAAAATGTATATATGTGCATACATATGTATGCATATATATATATTTATATATGTATATAAATAAACCCAACCTGGTAAATTGCACCATTTTTTTTTCTGAACATAGCTTTAAAGTATTAATTCTGTGAGCCACACTCACTTTTTATAACATGCAAAAAAAGTGAATACTCTTACAAAATGTTTTTCTCCCTGCTTTTTCGGAGTTCATTTTTTTTCTACTCAGTAAGAGTTTTATCATAATTTCATGCCCCAACACTTCATGGTTTGTTACTTGGTCTATTACCCTCACATTTAACTTGATAAGGTCCTGCTTCCTATGATATTAATTTTTGAGTTTTGATTCTTCACAGCTGCTGCTTTGAAGTCTTAGATAACATTCTGAACATTGCACATTGCTCCTGGTTTTAAACTTTTCATTCTGTTTCTCCCAAATAACTTTTCGGTAAATTGTTATATTCTAATATTCTAAAATGATTGTTTTCCTTTTAATCAAGGTAAAACTACAGACTCTTTTCTTAAAAAAAGCTAGTAATTTCTGTCAAAAGGTTTGGTGATTTATTCTCATCTTTTCTTCAAAGGAATTTAAGTCTGTTACTCAGTTCAGGAGGATTCTGAATCATTGTGTATTTCATAAATGCATGAAAGGAAGAAGTGATGCTCATACTTGTCTTTGTGCTCTCTCTTTCAGCACCACGTTCTTTTTGACCCAATCCTGTCTAGGGCCAGGAAATGCATCTGTCAGTAACTTCTTCTGGATAATATGAAAGCGCGCTGGCATAGTGAGTATGTGTGTTGTTGAATGGCTATTAGCTGGAAACAAGCAGATATTAAAACTCAGGGTTTGCCCTCACTTTCTCCCTTCAACATTTACAGTGTTGGACTGAAGGTCAACATCAGGTAAAAACTTCCCTTACCAACCTTTAAATCTTTAGGCATTAAGTGTAAAAATTTGGTCTGAGATTTTTTTTTTACTCTATAAAATAGACAAAAAATGAGCAAGGTCCTCATCTTACATGTTGAGCTGAGGTTGTTTTGAATCTCAAGGCAATAAGGATGTATGAATGGAGAGCTAAGGGTGCCATGGCTGGAGCAGTACAGCAGATATCTCTCTTTCGTGTGTGCTTTCTATGCGAATTTTTTTATTCCTTAGCCCTTTCTCTTCAGTGTCCATGGATCTGTCTATAGATACAAATATGCAGTTCTCACACAAGTTATTTACAAACATGTCAGAGCACACATGACGTGTACTTAAAATTAACACAATTTGACACCTTGTCCAATTATATGCACTGGGTCATAAAGAAATTACAAACTTCTGCCAGTTTTTATCTTCCTTCAGAGTCACGATATGAGGCAGAATTCTAATAATGAAACATTCTTATTATACAGAACTACTTACAGATATTAGCAGTGCCCTTAGGTATAGGCAGATAAGATCCAGGGCTCCATGGTCGGCCCTGGTAATTCTTCTTGCATTTTCCACAGTCTGGGCCAGTTGTGTTATGCTCACATTCACAAAGCAGTCTTTTATTTTCTTCTTTGCAGCCAGTAGCATGAAGGTTGCACTTACACCTATTTTTAAAAGGAAAAAAAGTAAAAGAAGTGGGAAGTTATACAGAGATGAGTTTAAGTTCAGATAAAGTCTTAGTCAGGCATGTCCTATGGCAGCCACTCTACCTCCATGTCATGCCTGTATTATTGTTTTAGCATGTTTTACGAGACATCAGTCAAATAGCATGTTGTAATCTCTTCAGCTCACACAGGTCTAACAAGAGTAATTTCACCAAGACTCCACGACGCTGAACCTTTTCTTTCTTTCACTAATGCAGTTCCACTGAGATAACTAAATTATTCATAATTTTCATTACAGACAGGTCTGTACTCTTGCAAAAATTCAAGAATTACTCGCTACTCAAAAGAACAAAACAAGTCCTCTGCTTATGTCCTTAGAGAATCTGGCCCAAATTAAGATCCAAATTAGGCCCCGAGAGTCTGAGAAAACAGACTTCGATTACATGTCCTCTGCAATGCCACACTTCTGTAGAAGGGAAGCTCACTATAATGGTGTTTTGCTGTTCTTGTTGAGCAAGTACACTCTTGCTCAGGAAGGAGATTTTTTTTATCTGCTGTAATTTGATATAGCTGTAATAGATGAAGGGAAGAGGATGTATTTCAGTAGGCACGTTTAGTTTTACACCTAATCGAACCTTGTGACAAAAATCATTAAATAAAACGGATTTTGCATCTGGTCTTAGAACAATTGTATTTTCCTTAAGTTTCCCTCTTTCCCTGAAACTAGGATGCTTACAGAATGGGAATCTAGTTTCATAAATAGTCAGGTATTGTCACCTCTTTCCCTCCCTTTCTAATAGATGGCAAAACCATCTAAAAATCCCTTTCTGTTCGGGGCTGGAGAGAAATGCAGTATTTAACGACCCTGTCCGTTTGTTTTCCTAATGACTGTACATCTAGTGATTTAAAAGGTTCTCATGTGGGCATTTGTCACCTGTTCCATCCAGTGACCAATAATTAGAGCAAAACAACACATGGAACAGCCAAGTGCAAATTAACAGCTGTCAAGCTGACTTCCATTTGGAAGGAATATGACCTGAAGCAACTGGCCACATACATATATATCCCCAGGGTACTACAAGCTTGTAGTTGTCATAAGTGGCTGCTGGAGAAAATCCACAAGAATATGTATGTAATATAGTAGATGGTGAAGCATTCTTCTCAATGCTAGAAATGAGGCAGGTAAAACTGCTGTTATTTGAGCAAAGCTAATTCTAAAGAAAAACAGGTTCAGCACCTTTTAAATTTAAATTACCAAAATGTATTGAATATGCTAGACAAAGGAAAGTGTAATTAATTTATATATAATTTCTGAAATATTAATGCTTAAAGACTACATCAATTGTAAAGTAAATTTTCAATGACTAGCCTCTTCAGAATGAAAGAAGCTTGTCTGGGTGTCAGTGTATATTCATTTCAGTGTACCTATTCATGTAGTAGTTGATGATTTGGGTAAACGGCACTGTTATTAATTAAAGTAATGGGTGGGTTTACTGCCCATAGAAATATGAAAGCAGAAGAGTCCCAAACAAGAGAGATGCACAATAATGCCAAGACCCAAAAATAGAGATAGTAAGAGGAGAAAGAAGCAGGAGAGATCGTGGAGTCACTAGAATAAATGAGAGGAACCGACTGGATTTCTTTCAGGGCGACATTTCTGGTTTATTGATGAGACTTGTCATTGTCACAGGCAGCAAACTGATCTAGGCAGGAAGAAAAAGCCAGCAGATTCTGAGGAAAGGCTGTCATTCCTAGGGCTCTGAGAAGGTGCTGATAGAGGAACTGAGGTGGGGGAAAATAAATGTAGGTACATCTGCTAATTGATGTAAATGTGCACAGCTCTTTTAATAAGCACCTGACAGTAAAGAATGGCTGTGCAAAGTCTGTTCACGTCTTAGATGCTATATTTGTCATATGGTCCTGAAGAGATAGACTGACCCTTCCTGAATTTTGCTTGCATGGTTAAAAGTCTTAGGTGGACTCTGGCCCTATCTCCATCTGCTTGTATCCAGTCCTATCCCATGCCTCTTCATATATATGCATATATACAAAGCATATGCATATATTTATATGTATGGATGTATATAGACATACAAAAGCAATTCCCATAAATTCTCATGTATATTAATTATCTTTTATTTCCTACATTCTCTAATTCCACTGTGATCCACCTTTTCACAGACTGCCTCCTCCTTTTCCTTATTTCCCAGACAGAAGAATATGAACAGCACAGAACGGCTCTACTGCCTGTTCTGGTGCCCAGTTTTTTTTGATTTTGTAGGGCAAGATTGTGAAGATGAAGTGGTTCTCAGGCCAGAGCTGTGTCATCATGCTATGGTAGCTGTTCTGTGGTCTACACAGCAGGGCTCACGCTGTATAGCAATAGGCGGGGTTTCTGCAGAAGGCATCTTCTGTGATTTTAGCCACCAAGCTCCAACGAAGTAAAGCTACAGATTTTGGAGGTCTGTGTAACAAATATGGACAGGTTGTCACAAAAAAAGCAAAATGCATTTTTTTTTTTGTGGAAGTAGGTGCGGACATTCTGTCAATTTTTAAAACCCTATTAACTGAGATTTAAAACAATCAACCCTCACACGGGCATTCAGAACAAAATAAACAATGTAAGAACATCTTTGCCACTCATCTTCCTAAATGGAGGAATTGCTCTTCCCACCCTAAACCCGTAAAATAATCACAGATTCAATCAGTGCTTCTCTGCAAATTAACTTATTTGGATGTTTTATATGTAATTCTGAAAGCCTTCCCAGCAGAATCCCCCAGAATGCTGCATCCTGCCTCTAGAGAAAATTCCAAATAATACTATATTTAAGAGAATGGAAAGCAAATTCTTTACTCCTTCCAATTAAAAAGCAAACAAACAAACAAACAAAACCACAAGAAAAAAAAAAGTAATGGGGAGAGGGGTGTAGTCATCCAGAAGTATGATTTAAAGTGAATGAGGAAAGCAACAAATTTATCACTGAAAAAAAATGAAGAACTGATCTACAGCTTAGTGGGCAGAGAACAGATAGTCAAACCCTAACATTAACAATGGAGCCAAAAAAAAGAGTAAACAATGGTGAATACTCCCCAAATCCCTCAGATAATTCAAATTTAGCTGTGTACAATTTCTAATGAGAAGGATGTAAGGAACAAATGTGGTCACTGTGTTTTTCTACAAGACTAGCTAAAGATCAAAATAAATAAATACATTAAAATGGCAAATGTAAAGTTAATGAGAGATAGTTAAATTGGGCACAAAAAACAAGTGTATTAATAAAACCCTTACCCAAACCACTAAGTGTCAGATAATATGTGGTAAAAAATACTACCTTTGCATTCTTAGTGTACCAGCAACATAGAAGTTGGGTTTGGTTTATGATCATTAGTGTTATACAAGTATGAAAAAATCTGTAGATTAATGAAATCTGAAGAGATCAAACTGGAGTTCTTGTTTGTGTCAGTAATCACACATAGGGAGTAAAAAGCAGAGGCAGAAAAAAAACATTTAGATGACTGAACCACAGAGGTTCTGATTCTCCTCTCACTCGCACCAATTTTTTTTCTGAGGTCACTTCACGGGTGTCAGAGAGATTAATTACGATTTCCACAGCAAATCAAGGATGTAGCTGAATACTGAATGAGTGTAAATTGCAGACAATTGTAAAATTGAAAAAGAACAAACTGGACAGAAGTTGGAGGATACTGTATCTGGGGAAAAATAAGGCAGTACCAAATTCTGTGCTGTATGTAGAGAGAAATTTATACTGAAACAGAGAAATAATATTTCGTGTATGTCTGGTTTTTTTAGGAAGGCTGCATTATAGGAATTGTGCAATCTGTCCCAGGGACATCATCAGAGCGTTATGTATGGACAATCTCAGAGACTTCTGCACAGAAGAGAAATGTCTGTTGTGCTTGAGGGACAGACTTCTCTGGATGAATGAAAGGTGAATGTGCATAGTGGGGCTAAGAGATGACTAGAGTGCAATAAAAAGCTGCTTCTATTTGCAGAATAAGCAGTAAGGGAAATCAAAATATTTAAGGTTACAGAAATAAGATTATTTAGGTAAAAGTACTATCCAGATGGACCATGAGAGAACCACTCTTGAGATGAGATATATTGGATTGTGAGCAGAGTGAAAAACAAAGCAATAGATCCTGGGGCACTTCAGGTAACTGAATCAGCTGAACACCACTGATGTTGTAGCTGACTTGGGCTCCTGTCAGGTCACCGTCAGGATGTGGACATCAGCTTTCTATGGAAGACTGCCAAGTTTAGAGTCCTTCATCTGTCTTGTCTCTTCTTTGAGGAATATTACCTTTTCTTTCTGCTCCATAGGTAAGAAAATGTTTTCTCACCTTATATGAATGTCCATGATGATAAATTATTACTAAAAATCCTAGGTACCACTTGTAATTTTTTTAAACACTTGCTTTGAAAGGCTGTTCCTGTTACTGTTTTTAATCTGAGACAGTAACAAAAGGCTTAATTAGATTTACTTACAAAGCACATTAAACACAAAATTTCCTATAGCCCTTGTAGATGATTCCATTAGAAGAATATGGTCACTTTGGTTACACATATAAGAATGGAGAAGTCCTGAAAAACCTAAAAAATTGGTTCCACATCCTGTGTACTGAATTTGAGATGACAGTATTCCATACCTGTATAATTCCATGAAATCTAAAGAAAAAAGTCCACGTACACATGACCAGAAATGCAATTACTGGGTAGCAGTGGGTGGGTAGCAGCTGCTTGGTATGTCAACTGGATTTGTATGTGTACTGAGAAGGGATGATTGAGGGAGCTGTAATAAGCAGAGAAGGTTTGAGAATGCAGTTTAAGGTATGGCAAATGTAAGAGGATGTATGCTGCAGCCTTTGCATTGCACTAGCAAACAGCCTAAGGGCAAAATACCATGTAAGGATAAAGCAAATGTTAAGGGCAAAGTGCAGTTTTGAGATAGTTTATGCTCACACAATGGCATTATTGAGGTCTAATGCTTTGTACATCTTTATGAAAAATGTCTGAAGTCCATGATTATAAATATCAACAACTCCATGAACAATTAGGTTACATATAGGGAGATTCAGGTCTTGAAGCAGCTTTCTACCTGATGTAACAGTTGTCTGCCTATTATATCTGGTGACAGTTTTTCCAGATTTTATTTTATGTTGATTGTTGTTGGAGTGGCTCAGTGCTGAACTTGTGGAAGGGAATGCCATGTCCCCACATCACTTGTCTGCATTTGGAAACTTCCATACTGGTGTTTCCACAGCTCAGTCAGTACCCTTCTTTCCAGTTCAACCTGCAAGGACTCTTCCTGCTAAAGCAGCCTGGTTACAACACATGCAAGAACACATTTTCCTCCAATGTGCAAATTCAATTTTGAATCACTGGAGATTGATATTGCTGTCCAACACTATAAACTCTAATTGTGTGGGAGAACAAATTTGTTTTTCTGACCACTCATCTTTGACAGACTCATTATTTTGTCATAAAGCAATTGAAATGATATTTTTGGCAGTTACGTAAGGCGCGGGAAGCACTCTGGCATGTTGAAGGAGCAGTGCTGTTGTAGTGGGAGCAGGAGCCCTGGGTGTGCTGCATTTCTCACAGACTCTATTTACATACAGACAACTGACATTAAAATGCTGTAAATATCACTAAGGTAATTGCTAATACCATGACGATGCTCTTGTATGTGAGTGCCAACCAAAAGATTGGGGGTCACATGAGGGGATCATTTATGTTGAAGAGATCATTCATGAGAAAGAAAGACAAGGGAAGCTCTTTGATACATTTTTAACGACTAGCCATATGTTCCTCACTTAGATACATCTTTAGATCATTCTAGGTCATCATTGCAGTTTAGAAAATCAACTTAAACCCAACTTTTAAGCTTTCTGAACAGACTCTTCACTTTTATACGCCACAAGTCAGCTCTCTGATCCCAGGTAAGAAAAGCTGGAATTTGCAGAGGAGTTGGCATGTTTGCTCTTCACATTACTGCTCACACAACATGGTGCCCCCACAACATAAAATACCATCAACCACAGAGCTTTAGTTAGGCATTTTAAAACACTGTTAGCAATCTTAGGAGCCTCAGTCAACTCCCCAGTGCTAGCAACTACTTCTAGCACCTTGTTACAGTTGTTCTAAAGGACTTGGCTGTGTTTAACATGACATCACACGTATTAAGGCTGTTGTCTACATTATGCCTCTCAAGCTTACTAATGTCCTTAAGGCAGCTTCACCAGTGAAATTTAGTTTTCTAATACAATGTAGACAAAGATGCAAATTCCATATTTCAAACACATTTTAAGTGATACCTCAACCAAAAAGGAGGAAGAGATGTAGGCTGAGAAAACAGAAGTTAAAATATAAGCACCTTTAAAATATACTATGAAATCTTTGGGATAAAGCCAGCTTTGCATCTGAATTGTTATTTTTTTCAGGTTTTACTTTGATATTTTTCTTTTGTTTTATTTATTTAAAATATTTTTTCATAATATAGCTTGAGAAGCTGTACAGGTAAGTGACAAAACTCTTGCACCATTGAGTGTATAAGGTAAATATAAAGAAAATGATAAGTCTGGTTTTCCTTTGATTTTCTCTAACAAGGGAAACATCTTTTCACAGAAGCTCACAGCCTCAGAAACGTCACATGTCTCATGAATATTATTATTCATTATATTATAGTATTTTTCCCTCTCAATGCAGAAAAACAAAGTATGTTTGTCCTTACCCTAATTTCCAATAAATGTCTACACAGCTTTACTATTGAATCAGATTTTGTGGGAATGAAAACAAGTATAAAGGACACTGTTGTGAAGAAATAAAAAGACTGCTGGCCAATTTATTTCTGTCAGGATAGAACAAACAGTGAGAAGATGCACATAAAAGAGGTAACAAGATAATTACTGTAATCTAGGCTACCAGTGCTTACTGCAAGGACTACCCATCTGAAGAAGTTCTGAGCTAAAAGGTTCAAAAAACCTAAGGACAGTCAGCAATCAGAAAACAGCATGGTGTCCTGGCTGCAAGTAGGTCTGCTGAACAAATCTTCCAGCTCACGTGAAGCAGGAAAGTAAATTCTTGTTTTTATCCAGTATTTTACAAGTCATATGAATATCTTGGGTCTATGTTGCTGTATGGAATCCAAGTCCAAAAAAGACACTACTTCTTTTTTCTGGAAGTTATGAATAAGACCCCTGTGGTCTAGTGGTAAAATGTGGCCACTGCAGTGACAGTAATGAAATGTGAATCCTTTTGTTTGTTTATTTCTAGAAACGCATTTGGTCACCAGTCTTTTTCCCTGCTTCTTCCCCTGAATTTATCAAAAACATCATAATCTCTGACTGAAAAAAGATTCCTTTGTGGAATGGGATGATGTCAATAATAAAGGATAAAAAATGTCAGTAATAACAAATATAACTTTGTATAGGTAGATATATTATTCTTTCATTTGCAAAGCAAAGACTAATGTTGGATCAGGTTTTTAAGCTTCTTAAATCTGTAAGTAGCTTTGTGGCTAGAAAAGAAGTTTAACCTGCACTCAGTAATCCTGCTGCACCTTAGTACCTTAGAATTCAGAGATTTACAGAAGCCTTTTCAACTTTATTCTTTACTGTTTAGTTTTTGCTGCTAAATTTGGGAGGAAATTGAATTAGATTCCCACAGGCAGTATGGAAAATTGGGGAAAATAGCTTCTTATTCTCCCTCAGCTGAATATAATATATCTAGTGGGGAACAGCAAAACACAGGCACAGAGAGCATGTTTGCATTACTTTCTCGGTGGCCTACTTCCGAGCAGTTTGGAGAGCTTGAAATTAAAAAAGAAAACAAACTCCAAAAAGGCAGCATAATTCCCTTTCCCACAGGAGCAAGGACTTTCCAAGACTCATAGAAAGCTCACGGGGCATGGAATTGCTCAGTTTGCACTAAGACAGCTCAACAAGCACACAAGTGCTAAATATAAATATCAACATGTTTATAAAATTTATTGGGTTCACATGCTAGTAAACATTTCTATGTATTCTGATCATTGAAATGGGAACTACTGTCAAGTTAAATGCTGGTCAGTAAGAACAAGAACTACAGGATCTCTACTGATCGATTTCTATCTCAACCTGTATTTGATTAGTACATTGTCTGATAGATGCATACTGTCTTCCTTTTGAAGCCAAACGTTAGTGGGGCAGGTCCTTTTGGCTTTACCATTCTATTCCTCCTGCCCCTTTCAGACAGAGGGCCACAAGCAACCTTATCTTGCCAAATAAACTGTAAATGTTTCTGAAATGCAGTAGTTTACTAGATGATGTCCTTCCAAACAAACAGAGGTAACTGAAAATATTTACAGGCTAGATCAGCAGCACTCAGAACTCAGACATAGAAAGGAGAAGGCAGTAACCTACTAAAACTCTTACAAATGCCTCAGTATTTAAGCATTTGAAACTATTCTGATTTCTCAGTTACCTAAAAACTGTTACAGACCAAGATATAGGAAAATTTTCAGACTTCAGTCTCTTAGGTCCAAAGTCTAAAAATAATCCAATGATGCTCATGCCTAGTAGAACGGAACAGCTAATTCAGAGTCTGAGTTACTTCAGTTTACCACATAAAAAAATATCTATCCTTAATATTAAATACTTAGATACACCTTGCCAAGCAGAATGACCAAATGCTTTCTCTAATTTTAATTTCACATTTTCTAAGTGTTAAAGCTGAAATAAATCTGTCTGAAAATATAGTTGCTGTTAGCTGCTGTAGAGATCTAACTTTCATCCCCTTCCCAAATATTCATTATTGCTTTTTCTTCAGAGATACTTATTTTCATGGAAATGTGTCAATAAAGAGGCTATAAAATCTACTGGAGTTCACCAGCAGCATATTCCACAAATAATTTCACCCATGAACAACAGTTTGCCAGATTCTTAGCTGATGTAAATCTATCTGGCTCCAGTAGAATCAATGAATTTATCTTAGTTCACACTGTCTGAAATGTGGTCTGATTTGTTTCCAGCTTTTATTCATATTATCCTACGCTCTGTGACTGTGTTTTTAGATAATGACAGACAGCCTTTTTATAATTTTGAATGTCAGGCCCAGGATCTTGAACAAGCATAGAGTGGATACTGGAGTCAGTAAAGGATACAGAGCCTAGGTGTTCTGTGCTTTTAGGGACATGACTGCTGAGAACGTAGGATGCTGGTATTTTACATTGTTTCTATGCATCTATTTTGCTGTAATTTCTATCCTCACAAATAGGAAGCTTTTCTTACTTATGTGAAGGATGATGAATGGGGACGATGTCAGGCATGTCTCTCCCAGGGAGAAAGCAAAATCTCTTGCTAAGACAAGATCAACAATGACAGTTTCTTTCTGTGCTGCCATTTAGCACTAGTGCTTAGCATTTAACACTAGTGATTGTTTTGGTAGGTTCCCAGACTACCTCTGAAGAATGGAGAAAAAGCAGTGGACATAAACTCTAAGTACATCAGTGTTATAATTAGTTTTTCTTTTTCCTTCTCTCCCACTTGAAAATTTCCTTCTTTCTCACTGGAATCCCTTTGGTCTCACATACTATGTTGCTGTACTTCACACATCAATGAATGTCTTGAGACATGGAAGGGATGGCAGAAAGGGAGGCACATCTATGCAGAGTTACTACACAGCTTAGGTGTTCTGAGTTGGCATGATGTATCATGTGTTTTAATTGGTTTGTTCTAAATATCAAGAAAAACTAGGAGACGATTAAACCCTGAATACCCTCAGCTGCCCATACTGTTACGCATCAGAGGGAGAAGGGATACTGGACAAGAATGCATCTCGCTCTCCGCCAACTGGAATAATGCAATCTGCTTGACAATAACCTGTCATTATCTGTCTGATGATGCAAAAAAATTAAGGAGCATACTGTCTGAGATTTGACTACTGCTCATTGCTATCAGGATATTAAGGAAGTGGTTTTAGTTATTTTTAATTTTTTTTATCTGCTGTCCAATGTCCTGCTTAGTCAGCCTTAGTTTGCCATCCATTGGGTATAAGTCATTACCAACAAGTCCATACACACCAACAGAGACCCTCGACCCACTTTCTATTTTAATCGCTATAGTACCACCACGCAGTATTTAACTACTCTATCACAGCAGTTGTAAAAGTCTGTACCACAACCTGCTAGATTGTTAAGAATGTGACACTCAGATGTCAGATGAAAGATGCAGCAATATATCACTGTAATGTTTTAGATCTTCCAAATTTAAAAATGAAAGCTAAAAAGTCTTTCAGAGTCACTGTTTCTTCTCTTTTCTCCTGATACAAATCTAAACATTAAATTTTAAATTCCTGACATTACGTTAATGTGCATCACCACTTTTAAGTTTATTGAGAGACCGATTATTCTAGGTTTAATTTAATTAATATCAGTCTTACATCTGCTCAGCAGCAATCCCAAGAAAGCTGCTCTAAGATGCTAGTGATTACACCAAACTTCCTGTCTTTATAGTACTTCACAGAATCAGCTGCCAGCTGGTACCCTGAATTATTTTTCCCAGCACACTACAGAAAAGGAACAATTTGTTGTGTGGGAAGTCTAGAATTGTGGTCATTAAATTACCATCCAAGTGGACACGCTTACAATACCATTGAAAAATGTTACATAACCCTCTGCAATGGGAGAAATGTTACTCTCGCATGCAGTGATATCCCATATGAACCCCAAGTGAGCTGCTACAAATTTGTGTCCACAGTTAATGTTGGACAGACCTGACTGAAGCAGAAGTAGCTTTAAGCTTAGAGAAAGACTCAGGGTGTAGCACCTACTGTGTCACAGTAGGGAATAAAGTATTTTTGTGAGCCATTGTCAGGGGAGTAGCATTTCTGCTACATAAACAAGCAATGCTGTTAATTTCATACTGATTTTGATAACTTTTTTGAGGACTATAATAGAGAAAAGCAGCACAAAAATATCTGTGGTGTGCACAGAATTTGATACCAGGGAAACCAGTTCTATGAAGCAGTACATCTGCTGCTCTTTTCAAAAGAATTGAAAGCATTTCTGTTTAAGAGACCTCCTATGGGCTCATATAAAAGCTTGAATGTGCCCCTAGTAGTTACTGTTGCAGGGACGGTGTATATGGAAGAGCAGGGTATGGACTATAACAGGTTGCCTCTGAGGAAAAGAAAATACACCTTGTGCTACTCTGAGCAATACTTCGGAGAGGAGCAGCCGATGTAAGCTCTAACTCGGAGCAGAGCCACATTGCCACTACCGCAAAGGGACACCCAGCAAGGACTGGCCCCTGTGCAGTGGCAGCAGCTATTAGGGCAGGGTCCCTGCACACAGGCACAGAAGAGGTGTAGAACAGCCCACACCACGTATATCTACTTTTGGATACCAGGTTTCACTTGAAAAAGCGAGGCCTCTCTGATAGCTTTAATGCAATGAATAGCTCAGTCCTGTTCCTACTGCATCAGGAATAGGAGATGCCTTTCTGTGCGTCCTTGTATCAGGATTTAGTGAGGAACCTTCTCTCCTGCTCATTCTCTGATAGGCATCTGCTGAGACCAGCTCTGCTTTTAAGCCCTCTTGTTAAGTTTATGTCTGTAGGTGGAGAGGATTTTACAAATCTGAGAAAGCCCCAAGGAGGGTTCCACCTCCCTTCCAAACAAAATACAGAGGCCAGAAAAAAAATTGTTTCCAAGAAGAAAATTATTAATAATTTAGAGAAAAGCAAATGTAAAGCAGAATCACTTACAGAGGTTGTCTAACCCTGTCAGAGCAGCTGGTTCAACCCAACTCATGGTGGATCCTATGAACCACCGGCTGCTGCAGCAACAGGAGCCATGTAGGACATGCCAGGGAAGTGGAGTCGGAGCAAGGGTCAGGAGATAGCAGGGAAGCTTCAGGCAGTTCATCAGGACACCTCACTCTACCTCTTTTTTAAAACTGCCAGAAAGAAGTCAGAATTTTCTCCAAAGAGAAAAGGACTGTTGAACATACCCTTAGGTCTTTTTCTACATAATTTGGCCACCTTTTGCTCTAGTTGTACCACCAATCTGCACAACCTGCAATTAAGCACACATAAAGGCTAAGTTCTCATTCAAGTTATGTTCTTTTAATAAATATAGTTACCTACAATTAACGGTTCCTGAAAAGCCCAAAGACATGTACTTCAAAATCAGATTTCCTTTCTTTTATCTGTCTTGTTTTATAGGAGATGTGTGGGAGAAAGGTAAAGTTGATAAAAGCATACTTTAATTTTGAATTATCACCATGAGTTGTCTAGGCACCGACTGGACATTTAGGAAAACCACTAGGATAAGCAAAGAAGTAGCAGAAATGTAATTCAGGTTGTTCTTTTTTGAGAATCCTGAGAATCCAAACACGAAGACTTTTGGCATATGATTTAGTGGCCTGTCCTCTTGGTGGGTATTTTTAAATGATAAATATGTAAAATATTTTCAAATTGTGAATACACAGCCTAGCCCAAAACCAACACTTGATTCCGAGAACTAGCTTAATATACCTCTTTTCAGGCTTATACATTGCTCGTCGTCTGCACAGAAAGCACTGTCCAAGAATCATTACTACAACCACTCTGAAGGGCACCTTTTTACCCAGGTAAACTATGTCCTGCTGTTCCCCCTCTGTGTTTTGCTGTTATGCTGGTTATCACTGATATTACTTCTAGCTATTACCTGAGTTTAAGGCCGCAGAATCACAGAATAGTTTCATCTGGAACAGACCTTCAAGGTCATCAAGTCCAACCTTATTCCTAACCCTATCAAAACCACCAAACCATGTCCCTAAGAGCAACATCCACCCAGCTCTTAAACACCTCCAAAGATGGTGACTCCACTACCTCCTTGGGCAGGCTATTCCTATGCCTGACAACCCTTTCAGTAAAGAAATTCTTCCTAATATTCAGCCTGAACCTCCTCCCGTTCAACTTCAGGCCCTTTCTTCTTTTTCTATCTCTTGTCACTAGGGACAACAGACCAACTTACACCTCGCTGCAACTTCCCTTCAAGTAGTTGTACAGAGCAATAAGGTCTCCCCTCAGCCTTCTTTTCTCAAGGCTAAATATCCCCAGATCCTTCAGCCTTTCCTCATAAGAGACACGCTCCAAACCCTTTACTAGCTTGGTATCCCACCTATGAACCCTCTTCAACACCTCAATGTCTGTCTTGCCACAACTGGGCACAGTATTCAAGGTACCGCCTCACCAAAGCCAAGTACAGAGGAATGATCACCTCCCTGCCCCCGCTGCCTACAGTATTCCTGATCCAGGCCAGGATGCTGTTGGCCTTCTTGGCCACCTGGACACACTGCTGGCTCATGTGCAGCCTGTTGTCAATCAGCTCTCCAATTAGCCCTCTCCCTCTGCAATGCTGCTTTGCAGGCAGCACCAGTGTCCCAGGCCTTGCTGTCTGCCGGGTCCTCACAGTGACTGTGCTTGAGGCTTCTCGAAAAGGTGAAGGGGAACAGTGTGCTTACTACACACAGGTTAACTGGTCTCTTTTTGAAAAATCATGTTGCTGAACCTGACCTTTAAGGGCTCTTATAAGGCACGAGGCAGCTATATTCTTTTCTGGAGTGTGTTCCAAGGTATTCATGATTAAGCCATCAAAGTCGAGGGTGTGTTATTACCTATTCAGAGTAAATGAAGCTGACCAAATATTTCAAAAGTGGTTTTCTACTGTTTATTGCGTTTCAGTAGAGTTCATTTTCAAAATGCTTAGGCCTCACGGCTCGATCAAAATTAACTGGGAATTGGTGGCTGCTTATTACCAAAGCAGATACTCCAAATCTACTTAAAAATATATACAACTTCTTTTATCTTCATTTTTCCTTTTTCTGTTTTAGTTTTTCATATCAATTAGAGGTCATAATTTGAAAAAGTGAGAAAACTGAATAGAACATTTCTCACTGTTTATCATGCTAGCCTCAATTTTTTAACTTTTAAATTCCATACAACATAAGCTCCCTATCAGAGAATAATTTTCTCTGCAATTGTTATGATAAGAATTATTTGTCAGTAGAGCTGTGTTAATAATTGATTTTTCAGTTCACTGACTGAAATGAAAAAAAGTGGGTGAAAAAAAATCATTTCTGTCAAATGAAATGCATAGCTTTATTTCCAGGTTTTAAATCCCTTTTTAGAAAGAATTTTTTACAATTAAAAAAAAAATCCAAAGCAAAAATTTGCCTTTTTTTTTGTTTTCAAAACACTAGTCAAATTTTACCCACATTTATTAATGTAAGCTGAATTCTGAAGATATTTTTAGCCATCCCTGACAGAAGTTTATTCTGCAAATAATTTATACTTCAAACATACTAATTCTTTCTTCTGCTGAGCAAAACAATGAAAAGTGGTTTGTGTTTGTGCATAGTGTTTGAAGTACGCAAAAAGCAACTTGGCACCCTATAGTTGACTTAGATACTGAAAAAGCTATTGGGTCATCTTATCCCTTGCCCTGTTAGTATAACATAGCACAATGAAATTATTTGCTGGGACTAACTTCTAATGATTCACAAAATAAAGTTCAAATGTATCTTTTCTTTTTAATTTGAGAAAAAAAAAAAAGAAATTATTTCACCTATGTATTTCACTTGTTTACTTTTTAAAAAATACCATATGATTACTGTTTAATTATAGACACCACTTATTGTTATCTTGAAGCCATTATAATAGCTAGATTCTGCAAACATTACGTTTTATTAAAAGTGGAATTATACAAAGATGGGGAAATTACAAATGCTCTTTAGTATTGGAAAGCTTGAGACAGGTGATATTGTGGGTCAAACTTACTGCTCTTTACAGAAGAAAAACCTGCATGTAGTAAATTAATAGATGGTCTGTGCATATGATTCCTAATCTTCTCAGAGGTGGGTGGCCAGGGCTAGGCAATGATATTAATTTGTCAGATACAACTGGAAAGGAGCCCTTAGACCTCAGATGGGGAAAAGGAAAGGAGACCTGGCTTTTGGCATTGTCCTTGGAGCAGTGAGCAGGAGATGTGCACAGATGTGCATGCTCGCCTGCCCGTCACAGTACTGCCTATGCTGACTGGTTTTTCCCCAGTGTTATAATAGGTCTGCCACTGGGTTTAATACCTGACCTAGCCTTGATCTCTTGCTATATGTGACAAGAGTCTGTGTATGTCTTTGTGAAATGTGGTTGATGATACCGCTTTGATATTATTCCATAAGTTTAAATGACAGAGAACAGGTTGTTTCAAAGCAAAGTCTTAAGATTCTGACCTAATGTCAGACTAAAATAAAATAGTGATCACTTTGGACCCTCAAGTGCACTGAAACATTTATTATTCATGTTTGTTTTTAACAAATACTGGGCAAATCAAGGGATGTTCAGACAGAGGCTAGAGCTGAGCTGCACTCTCCACTGAGGGGTTGGGAACATGTTTTTGTTGTCTATGAAAACTAACATGCTGGGAGGTCAGATTTGATCTGGTGACTATAATATTCTATGTACCAGAAGAACTATACAACTTCATTTATATTTCAAATGATTCAGATCAATATTTCCCTTCATATTCTGCAACTCCCACCAGGAAACTCTTATAACTGAAAATTTAAGGAATAGATTGCAAGTTATGAATAATGTAGGGCTGTCATAGGGGAAAGCAAATTGTGAAATACTGCTGACAAAACCAATCAGTATATGTTTATACTGAAGAACAAACCTTTGCCTTTCCATCTTGCATAACATAGCTTTTAAAATCCTATACAAAATTTTTCCATTTTCCCTGAAACATCAAGCAGGCTTCCTCAGCCTCAAACTCCAATGGAAAATTCTGTTCTCAAAGAATGTTTGAGTTAATCTGGAAGTAAAATGTACACATGTATATATATAAATATGATAAGTAGCTCTATGAACAGAATGGATGCAGGTAAAGAAAGATTCTAGATTTGAGGGGGAAAAAAAGATGCCATAAATACAGGGATGTCTATCAGCACCCATTTTTCAAGCAGTAGCGTATTATGAGAAATAGATCTAGCAAGATTAGAGAGGATGTTTGAGGCATGGACAGTCAGAGAGTGAATAACAGCTTCCTTGCATTAAAGCAATCTTCAGGTCATGGACCTAAGGAGAACACTGTTCAAAATGAATTGTTTTCCATTTGCACAGTGACAGAGTGTTGCCATCCACTGAGAAGAAGAAGTACGTGTCCTGAAGACCTACGATTAGGAAGAGACTAGGTACCCTGACAGAATCCTATCAAGAGCTCTTGCAACGTTTTAGATTGGATATTAGGAAAAATTTCTTCACTGAAAAGGTTATCAAGTGTTGAAACAGGCTGCTCAGTGAAGTGGTTGAGTCACCATCCCTTGAGGTATTTAGAAGGCATGTAGACTGTGTTGCTTAGGGACATTGTTTAGTGGTGAAATTGGCAATGTTAAGGTTATGGTTGGACTTGATGTTAAGGGTCTTTTCCAACCTAAATGATTCTATGACACAGAGATTTATCCTTAATGAACTTGGCCATAATTATCAGAAACCTCCTGAATTATGCAAATAAAAAACAAAAGAAAAAGATAATATCCACTTTATTAGGTAATACTTCTGTTCATAACATTTCTGGGGATGAAGGACTCAGTGTTTGTATCTGTTATGCTGTAGTGCTGCTTCTTCTCACACACACTGAACGCGCTGCAGAGGAGAAGGAAGGAGCCTGGGATTTAGGATGGGGCCCACAGCAGTCATGACCTTCTGTGCCCACCATTACTGCTCATCGTCTTTCCTCAGTGATTCTTATGCCTGCTCAGCATCTTCTCCTATTGACCTACACAAGCCAGGAGGGGAGCATTACAAAGGACTCAGAAGTGGCCCAATGTTGTTAAAACTGTATTCTGCTTTCACATTGGGCCAAAAACATCAGGAGAGGAAAAGGGCAGGACTTTGTGGATTTTCTGCTATTTAGAGATTTATCATGATATATACAGCAAATTGACTGAACCAAATGACTTAGCAGCCATATAATCATATCACAAAGGGAACAAGTTTCTGGCACCTGGCCAAGCTTTTTGTAACATAAATTGTATGTAGCTTTCAGAATACAAGAGTTTTATTCTTTTTATTTCCCCTATGGAAGTAACTCCTGTGTTTTGTCTCTGTTTTACGTCTTCATGATAATGTCTGGGTTTTCAGATGCTGACCTACCACTGAAGACCTTGATAAAATAAGGAAAAAAGAATCTTAGTCTATAATGGGCTTCTCTTGAGATGCTTGCACTGCAGACTGAGAACTCCAATAACACCAGTGTCAAAACAGTAGTCCCCTTCTCAGTGTTATCAGCACCTGCTCCTTCAAGGCAGGACAAATGCCCTTGGCTGCTGTCTACAAGTCTCTTAGGATGAAGTCATGGAGTCTCACCAATGCTTTACACAAATTCTTTCCTTTTTCTGTTTGCTTAATGTAGTTATAGCAGTTGAATTTTTTAACCCTCGTTTCTTTTAAAATGTGCTAAGTGTATGAGTGTATTAAAAAGTATACATGTCACATGTTAGGAATTAGGGTGAAGCTCCTGTATACAGGGCATTGAGACCAGACTTTTATGTTCTATTAATTGTGTTGCATTGCAGCAATGTTTGCACAACGCTCTAGAAGGTCCCTCTCCCATTACAGCATACACTCAGCCCATTTTAAATTGCAGAACCTTTTCTCTGGGAGTAAGCTTTTTTTTGGGTCCTAATAGGTGCAAGAGATTTTTCAAAAGCACTGGCATAATGAAACACAGTCAAAATATACAAAATCCCTAGTTTTTTTTTTCAAGAGTCAGAACTAAAGCACCTTTATGTGATTTCATTTTAAGTGCTAAATGCCTCTAAAAATGTAATGTGATACTCTTCATATGAAGCCTTTAGATAGAGTGTATGTATATCTTCTTCATAATTCACAGGCAGGCTGAATGTTGGCCACATACTAGTTGTGCATTTGTTAGTCAAAACTTGTGTATGACTACACAGTGAGGAAACTAATGAACTATATTAAAAGTATATACTTAACCTGTTTTTGGAATCAAGACACATAACCCTTTGTCATTCTGGTGGTATGGCTTCCCTGCATCTCTCCTACTTAAAGCATGTATATTTTATGAAGCATTAAGAGACAAACGAACAAACAAACATTTAGACCACAAAATACAAAGTCTGCATTAGTGTCCAAAAATAGCAATTGGAATAAAGAGAGAATTCAGAATCTGATCTCTCAATATAGTGACTCTGTATCTGTAAAAAAGAAAAGTCTAGGTGTATATTCAAAGACATCAAGTCTAAAATATGTGATATTTATACATGTCAGAACTGAGGCTGTTGCCATGTTGCCATCATTTGCCTGAAAGGACATCTTAGAAAGAATCAACACGATAAGGGTTCCTTCTGCAGTGTCAACTGATTTACCTGATTAGAAGGTAAAACAAAAGGATACAAACTGGTTTGGGTGTCTAAGGACTCTACACTCTTGAAACGTTGTTTTGAGGTATGTGTAGTAGAAGAGAAATTAAATGTTATTTTACTTTTCCCTATTCCTTTTATCCAACTGTTTCTCCACTCCTCATTCACCACTTGGGATAAAAATAGATGAAAAAAGGGGAAGAAACCCATTGTTTTGGTTGGTGGTTTTTTGTTTTGTTTTGTTTTGTTTTTTTTTAACTTCTTCCTTCAGATCTGGCTTGTGGATTGGGTTAAACATTTTCAGTAGCATAATGTTAAGAGTTAATGACAGTCAGATTGTTTGATCTTTAGCTCATTAATAATTGTAACACACCATTCTGGAACCACAGCTTCCCATCTTTTAATTCTCCTGTGTTGCAGAGGGGAAGGAGCTGCCCTTGCTGGCAGACTGCAACTCCTATGGGACACAAGTGATTAAAAATGTAACTGGCTCCTTGATGTTCTACTGTCCTGATAGAAGAATTATTTCAGGGGCATTCAAAGAAAGGGAGGCATAGTTCCATAAATTCAGTACCTTTAATGAAGCTTGTTAAATTATAAGCAATTTTCTGCTTTGACAAAGAATAATAGGTTTACTTTTTCATTGTAAATTGAGATGTTCCTGCTGAAGGTATCCATTTCTTCTCCGAGCCACACGGGTAGTGACTTCCCATGAGGTACAACTGAAGGAGTTCTCACCATAAGAGAAGTGAAGACAGTGAGAAGTGAGCAGCTGAAGGTACACATGGGGTGGGAGGGGTGGAGGAGTATTTCCCAAAGTGGGTCACTGACAAAACAGATGCCTTCTCAAACTGCAGCACTGTCCCCTGTCCGAGCTGCCATTTCTGCACCCTGTTCCTGCTGACTCGGCTCCGTCAGTGCTAAAGGTTGCAGGACCTGCTGTGCTCTAACTCGGGGGCAGAAATGGTAATTTTTGGAACATTTTTTTTTTCAAGTCAGTTCCTGGTTGTGCTTACATGGCAAAATCAACACCTTTAGCTCTAAGAAATGGAAAAAGCAGCCTACAGTTGAAAAAATACAATGAAAAGATGAAGAACCAATTAAAATGTGATGAGCAAAAATGCAGCCAACACAAGTAAGACTGAACCACCCCAAACCTGTCAAAAGACCCTCCCCTGAGAACAATAGATGGGAAGCATCTGTGTTTCAGTGAGCACTACTAGCATATATCAAATAAAACCTGAAGGATCAGCTACTGAGGGAGTGAATTTCATGTTCCCTAACCCTGTACGAAAGGCTACCAGAGGTTCCTGGACTCCAGTTCATGTTTGGGTAACTTGGCCCGGCTTTTCACAACAGGCCTCAACAAAAGTGCTACAGAAGCATCACCAAATCAAAGAAGTTTAAATTAATATGTTTATGATGACTTTGGTAAACACAGTCTCAAAGTCTAAAGATTCTTAATGCACGAGAGAGTTAAATGAGAAAATGAGTAAAATCAGTTTTACCAAATATAAAAGTCAGAAACAATAAACGGTCCTGCAACCATTCTGTCTCTGGTAACTTGCATTAAAATATATATAAAGTGTTCTGGGAACTGAAGCAATGCTTCAGTTCAATAAAACTAATGCAATTAAAGAGAAAGAATCCTGGTTTTCCCCTGCTTGCAATTTCAAATGAGAGCTTCCTAAAACTTGTGACCATTGCTGGAATCCAATTCAGGACCCCAGCTTATCAAATTCCCAGCTCTGGCACCATGCCTTTGAGGTATTATAAAGTGATGCTCATCACACCAGCTCTGTCTATAAATGTTCCAGATAACTTTAAAGTGCAGACACCCCATTTTGAAACAGGCAAGTGTTTGCTGTGAATCAAAATGGAGTCACCAAATTTGTGCAGCCTTCAGACAGTACTTCTTTTCTTGCAAGGCTACAAAAGAAAATATGTTAGCAAAAAGTCTCCCTGTAACATTTTTTAAGCTTGGAAAGCTTTGCAGGACAGCACACCTACACAAAGCTACAGGTTTCTGAGGCTGTGTGGAGCAAGCATCTTATTCTGTAATTCATCCTGGGGCTGAGAAACTGGCAGGCTAATGAGCTCTCCTGCAGCCTCTTCCCCTGCAGGTGCTTCCATGAAAGAATAATCTTAAATCAGACGCCACCATGCCAGATGTAACCACCCCAAACATCCCCCAACCCCTCTTGCCCAACATGGCTTAAGAAAGCCACAGCAGCACTAGCATCTGACTTTGATGAAATCATAAACTTCTTTTCCATTCAGATAGTGAGGAGCTGAATTATTTCCTCAGCTTCTTTAACGCTGAGAGCCACATCTTGGGAATTCAGTATGGGAACATATTAATCTCTCTGATAGGTGATAATGCAATATATTACTGACGGGGGAACCAGCACATCAGCACTGTGATAGTGACCCTGACCAGCAGATGACTGAATGGGTAAGGAGAGAAGGAGCAGCTCTAGCTAGAAGGCACAGTCTTAACTTTGGCAGGCAGTCCTTCACTCTTGTCCCACTACTAATTTTCCAATGCATTACTTTGTCACTGGGGTATCCAGAAATGCTCATTATGAAAGTACGTGGCAGCCCTTGATAATACATGTCTGTGGCAAAATAATTCATCCCTCTTTGCAGTGGTGATCTCTAACGCTCATAGGGCATGGTAGGTTATTAGATGGAAGGCAGCCTTTGATGTTTTCTAGTGGAATACATTACCAGACAGCAATGTGCCAACTATCTATCACTTACAAAATGTCATGCCTGGAAAAGGGCCTGGCAGCAGGGGTTAGGGGAGGAAGAGCGCTTAATTATATTTGTGGACGAAAAGATGTTCTGAGAAGAGTGGGCAGCCTGATTATTTATTGGCTGTTCAAAAGCACTCAACACAATCTAAGAAAAAGATCAGGCTCTGAGAGACGATGGTTCACATTGCTGTTACAGACTCTAGCCTTGAAGTCAAGTTCATGCTGACGAACAAAATTACCTCTTACAATATGTGGTTTACTTCTGAAAATGAAAAGGGTAAGAGACGTATTAGTAATGTTGGCATCAGTGGAGGCAGCTGTTTTTAGATACTTGGTATTTCAGGGATGTGAGTTTAGCATCATTATTAGAAGTACGGCTTACTATATTCCTCTGCTAACTTTCCAACAGTGAGCAGATGGTTACCCTATTACCAACCATTTGCATTTAACATATTGTAATGATTTATATACCACGTCACCTAACAAAGTGAAATCAGTTGATGGCAACCAATTAGTTGAGTGTGAAGATGCGTATCTCAATGTATATATCCTTATTGTAATCAAATTTTACCTTTTTGGTTGTTAGTAGGTTTAATGTGCAGTGTAACAGAAATACTGATGGCAGTTAAATGCGACCCACCATGCTGTTCTGTTATCAGGACAGCATCACTATCATTAACATTAACCAGTACTCCCTTTACATGCCTGTTCTGTGAGTGATGGTGCAGAGAGGACAGATAATAACAGTCCATTGTGCTTGTCTAACATACTCTCTTAAGCGTATTTCAAAGTACTTTATAAATCTTAATATATCAGATACTGTCTCATATTATATGCCAACACACACCTAGAGATGGTGGAAAGGGGGAGGGGGGTACTGCACAGCAGAGACGAAAGACACTCTGCATAGCTCTCATAAAGACATAAAGTGGATTTAAGGGTGAAAATGAAAAGAATCACAAGGTCTTCCAGGGAGTTTAGAAGGAAGAAGCAGACAACTATTGACATTTGCACAAACATCAGACTCAGAGGATAGACTCCAGGGTTCAAAGAAAGATCATAATTCTAGAAAACTGCCCTCCAGCACTGAGATATGAGCATGTGTATGTACCATATGTATTGCATTATCCATAATATGTCCCAAGGGCTGATCAGCCTTAAGCCACAGTATGAAGCTATAGATTATCAGCCTCTTCCTGAAATGCTTTTGTTTATTTTTAGGCTTATAAAACAGTGTTCATCACCCCAAAAAAATGTAAAAATAATCATCAGTGAAGTAAAGCTACGTTACTCTAGAGCATGGCAGCATTTCCAGCATAAAAGTTCTACCAATAATTCCTTTTTATTAACTGCTACCTGCTTAGAAGTCTGGATGAACTGTTGTGTGAGCAACCAGATGCTGTTCACAGACAGACCCTAAGACTCCAAGGACTCAGTGTGCTGCAAAAATTAAAGGTGATCTCATACGGGAGTGGTAATACATCAAGAATTTCCCCAGTTCCTGCTCCTTCCTAATGTCATTGGGACACCACCTTGCCATTCAGCATCCTTTCATTTCTACCATGTCCCACAAATCTAACCAGGACACAGCCAGTTCTCCTGCAAAGGGCTGCAGCTAACATTATGCTTTCCTGAACATGTCAGCAGCTGGACTTTCTCTTTGGAATGCTACCTGCAGCATAACCTCTTGTCTCTTTTTCCCTGACCATATTGCTGCCAGCTAAATTCACAGCATTGCCGTTTCTTTCTGTGGCTCTTTTCTTACTTTTCCACAAGCAAGATTATGTTCTATGAAAATAGAATTACTGTAGTGTTGAAAACGTACTCTGTTGTTCAGCCCAGGTAACGAGATGTTTCACCTGTATTTCACTGAGGATTTCTGCTGCTGACTCATTTGCACTACAGCCCACCATGATCAAGTAGAAACCATGATGATTCCCTTTCTGCATGGGTCACTAGTACTGCTGAGACCCATTAATCCCAGAGACAGATTAAAGAGTGAAGGAGAGGAAGGATTCTCACAGACCCCATGTAATGAGACTATTAGACCTTGACCTTTACTAATTCACTTTCCAGTTTTCTGAATAGGTCTCTGTGTAACTGTGTCACTGGACTTCACAGAACCATCCTGCTTTACATCATTCTTATTATACAAAGATGAGAGAGGATTAAAAGACTGAAAGGTATATTTTTTTCTCATTTATTTTAAACAAAACCTGGGACAGCCTCTTTCCTTCTCCTTCCCTTCCCTTCCCTCCTCTCCATCACTTGTTTCCCCTCACTCCTCCTACTTGAACACATTTGAAACTCATTGGCTTCATGTGGGTAACTTCACTGAAATTACTCCAAATTTACAGGATGGCATCTGAAGCTAGTATCAGGTCTGGTCTCTTGTTTCAATACATAACTTCTCATAATGTATAGGGAGTGATACTCAGCATTTACCATGGCACTGTACTAGAGAGAAATAGGAAAAGCAGCAAAGTTAATTGAGTTTCAATTATTTCCCCAAATCACAGCTGAATGATGGCTCATTTATTATAACTAACAACAACAACAACAAAACCAACCAACCAAACCAAACCAAACCAAAACCAAACCAAAACAAGCAACAACAACAACAACATAAAAAACACCAAAAAAAACCCCAACAACCCAATTAACAGGGGGAGAGAAATGTCACCTGTGCCAAGAGGAGGCACATAGATATTCTGGGTTCAAGTACTACCTTCTGAGGCACTTCACATGCTGAGGAACATCCAGGAAAAAATCAGCTCCTAAGCACATGTAATTAGGTACTGAGATGGACAAAAAATGGCAGGCAATCTCACCAGGCTGGTACCCATGGCAAGGATCAGAATTTTAAGTTAAAAGAAAAAACAAAACAAACAACACCTAGAAGTTGGTCATTCCTGTTTCTCGTGAAACAGTTGGAAATTTAAAACTTTTAACATGGTAATATGTTGTAGCACTCCAGCTTTACCTTCAACCTGAAGGACATCCTTGTGCCATGGATCATTTGTACACACGATCCAGGAGATCCTTAAGCTTATTTCAGTGTTTGCATTAAATTGAACTCTTTTGAAATGAAAAGCTTAAAGGAAAGAAACTTTCTGCAAGCTATTGGAATCACTGAATTTATTCAGAAAGGCTCTTTGGGTAGCTTTTCAGCATACAAAGCAATACAGAAAGAAAAATTCTCATTTCTTTCATCAGGAGTTTCATCTCTAGTCCTTTAATGTTCAATGACAAAATGAATTATACTACAAAAAGGCTTGGTGCCTCTCCTCAAACACCCTGATCCTGCATGATACCAAGCTTCCCTGAAAGACAGCTGGGGACATCTTGTAAAACAGGCCAGAAAAAGATGATCAAATGCTAATAAGTAAAGGTAGTGAGTGAAACCTGGTGGTTTGAATCCACTAGTTTCAGAAGTGTATAGCAGAATTAGAGACCTAGTCAGCCATCCAAGATTGCTCTGCTCCCCTTCCAGCTACTACAAGACTAAGAGCCCTCTGAGTTGATGGACAGGACTTGTGTCAGGATGGAGAGTGGAAACCAGTATTATTTGAACATGGGCAAGAATAAACCCCACCTGTATAGGACACCTGTACTGAGTAAAGCATTGGAGACTGCTCATGTGTGAATAAACACAGTGATCATTTAACTGTTTCAATTCCCAATGATCCTAGATTTGTTTACAAAAAAACGAAGGACCATTTTCCTTAGTGACATATTGCAGTAGATACATTAAAAAAGCTAATTGCACTTGGGAGTTAAAGATAAATTGACACACTCTTAAATACATACATTCCTTTTTCTTTCCTGTTCTCTAATGAGTTTAATTGGAGAAACTTCTAGATTCCTCCAAATACTAGTGAAAATCTCAAAGGAGAATAAGCTGCTTATGCAAGTGTTCTTGTAAAACAAAGAGTATTCAAGTACAGTAAATAAATACTAGAAACAAGAATGGCATTCAGGTGTCTCCTTAAAAACTTGAAGCCTACATATCTTCCTATTGATGGTGTGGTTCTGAGTGGACATTAATGAAAACATTTTCTATTATCAGTAAAACTAAAGCACTTCTATGTATTAGCACTTCCCTAGGGCAAAGTTCTGCTTTTGGGTAAATTACAGAGGGATATTATTACAGCGTTGTCAAGTGTATGCCAGTTTAACATAAAGATTTAATCCAGCTAATCCATCCATAGAATGGATCTGTAGAATAAACCAGAGGATAAAACCTGGTACAACCCAGCCTTCAGGGTGCGACTGCCCGCTGACGGCTGCAGTGCGGAGTCCCGGCTCAGGGGGGCAGATCCGCTCTTTGTCAGAAGAAGGGCACTCGCCTGCCCCAAATCCACCACAGCAATACTGACTGGTTCAGGGTCTCAGCGGGCAGCAGAGACAGGCTGACTAAAAAGACAAAAAAGCCCCAACCCCCTAAGCAGCAAATATGCCTTCCCTCAGAGTAATTTATTCAGCTTCTGAGATGGATTTAAAATTAGAAGAGAGAATGTGAGAGCAAGAAACTGTTAAAACTGAGGGTACTTTCTGTTTCCACACTGTGAGTTAAAGGTTTCTATTGCTGCTGAAACTGCAACTGTAGATGAGACAGGGTCAGAAAACCCCGGAGCTTAAATACAGAAGCTTCAAGGCGCAAAATGTATAAAAATAAATTCCAAAGGGCTTAATAACATTGTACAGAGGATGGATATTCTGGTGTCAGAAGGAAACTGTTGGCTCTTAGATCAAAACCTAATCACCCAAAAGCAATAAGATCCTTGGTTATAGCCAGCTGGTCATTCTGTCACCCACTAGAGCAATGTTGGGTTTTTTTTTTAGTAGCATCCTAAATTACAGTTAATTTACAGTGTATAAATGTACATGTCACTGACAATATAACTGTTAAAGCAAAAATACTCTGGCATGAATGTGGTTAAACCTTTAGCAGCCTGATCCAAAATCTGCCAGGAACCTTTTGCTTGACTTCAAAGGAATTATTATCAGCATTTTAGTGAACTTCTCTCACAAAAAAGTTTTGAAAGGGAGCTGTGCCTCACAGCTTACTGCCAGGACTGTCCTTCATGTGGAATCAAAGACAGTCAGAGCCTGCAGATAGTCCAGGCCACCTCTGCAGGCAGCAAAGTGAGAGAAGCATTCCAGAGGTTACCACACAGGACACCCTCTGATTCTCTGCAGCAAGGCCAGATGAGGGGAGATATGTCTGCTCTTTCTTAGTTTCTCATCCCAGAAGACTTTATTTATGCATTAGTCGACCTTTCTAGCCATTAGGACCATCTTGCTTCAGCAGTTAATTAACACAAGTGCCATAATTTAATACAGTTAATGCTACTTGATGCCCTTTAATGTACCTTCCATTAGTGATATTATTGTAGTATTACCCTGTAAATTAAAATGAGATCAAGACTAAGAGAGGCTCTCTTTAATTAAGGTATTGGCACACTACATTGGCCATTATTCACTACAAAAAATCACCCTGATTTACTGAAGCAGACCATCAGTAAGTCAGAATTAGTTCATGTGATTATTAGGTTTCCTGAATAATGTGAGCACATTGGGGTTGCTGAAATTGCTAACAACCACATTTCCTTTTTTTCACCATCTTAATAAATACACAATGGAAGTAGTAAATTGAAGATGAATAAACAGGTAGTAATAGAGGAGGTAAGGTGTTCATTGAGAGTACACGATTTCATTGCTAATGCAACATACATCAGACTTATTTCACACCAAAATGCAAAGCAATGACAAAGCAAACCCTATATTAAGTGGGCAAAGCTCCTATCTATAATTCATTGTGAAGTATTAATCACCCCAGTATTTTGTATATTAAATATGGCAGCTTTAAGATAGATGCTTTTCACTGTAATTGATCCTTAAAATACAGTGTGAAATAAATGACATTGTATGGTGCTTTTAGAAATATGCTATGATGAGCTTTGGTGATTTTAACTATGCTTAACCTAAAGGTTTTTGTTTTGTTTTGGGTTTTTCCGTAAAAAGACAGCTTTAAAATGTGCCTGCTAGCATCACTCATCCATCACATGTCAAGTGCCTTGGTAATGTCCCTTTGTATCCTGTCCTCATGGAGTAGTTTAGTCTAGCTTTACTAAATGTGTATAAATATCTAGGTGTCAAAGCCCAGAAGATGAAACATTGTAGAATATGAAACATTGTTGCTAAATAAATAAATGAATGGTAACTTATTTTGAAGTTAACATCCCAAATTAAGCTGCAACAGCTGGAAAACTCATCTTAATTAGAAATAGTCGCACAAAACTCTGGTAACCCATGCTCCCCTCTGTTGTGGTTCCATCCTCAGGACATGGCAGGGAGGTTACCATAATGTTGATTTGGAGACCATTTGTGGGGCCCTATAATGTTTCTGGTAGGAGACCAAAAATACCTAAACCCAGGTGACAGTGGGCCTATTGCAAGTTACATTTGGAGCGACAAAATAATCAGAGGCTGGGTACTGCAGCCCCACAGCTACTTAGCAGTAAGCAAGCCTGTAAGCTCTTTACAAGGAGGACTCGCTACATATTGAAGGAAAGGCCATCAAATCCCTAAAGAGCTGTTCTTCTCATTAGCAGAAGAGTAATAAGAATTCATGTGGATCTAATCTAGGGAGAGGCTATTACACATCAGATATTTCTTTTAAAGCACGTGTCCAATTACTGCAGCATTTAGACAACAAGCATCAGCATCAGATAAGTTCTCCATACGGTCATGCTTTGTTTCCATAGATAATTTTTCACAAGATTGTTGTGCCCCAGATGTGCTTGGAAGGTTTCTGTTTCTAATTTGCATGCAATGCACTCATTTTAATCCTTCAGATACTTTCTTTGATAAAGTACTGATCATCTAATTGAAGTCAGACTAAGCTCCAAATGGATGTTCATATGGGGAGCAGTTTTTCCTTGAAGCAAAAGGACCTTCAAATCCTGAGCTTTGATATGATTCCTCTGTAGAGCTAACTTATGTGGTGCCCAATGGAGCAAGGATACATATTAAATAGAATATATGTATTCTTTTTTAATATAGGGAGGCTAATTTTACCAAACAATTTCAAACAGTATCTTAAATTGTCCTTACTTAGCCCTCCCAAGAGGCTTCAGAAAAATAATTTACAATGTATCTAATGAGACTTACAATAAGAATTCTTAAACCAGCAACTTTTATCTTCCACTTTCACTCATTCAAGTAGTGATCCTGCATGTATATGTGTTTATTTGGTGTGGACATAGATTGTAACTACAAGCTAAATCTGCAGTCCTAAGGAATGTATTTTGGTGTCATATAAAAATACATTGGCACTGCAAAAGTGCTTATGCATTCAAATCTGTATGTAGCATCAATTCTTCCTTTAAATAAAGTTAGAGGAATATTTTTCAATAGATTACATCACAGTAATTTGATTCTATTTTGATTTCAGGTATTGATTTTTTCAATATGTAAATGCTTATGAACATGAAAGGCTTAGATAAAAGAGGTAGAAAATGGCAAACTCACTACAGGAGTATTAAAAGTATAGTCACCAATGCTTTATATAATCACTGTCTCGGGTTTTTTTTTTTTCACTGTCTCGTGTCTGCAAAAAATGCCTTGGCTTTCCAAGATACATTAGCTTTTCTGTTCATTTTGATACTTAGCTTCTCTTAAAAAAAAAAAAAAAAAAAAAAAAAAAAAGAGTTTTTTAGAAAGGAAGATTTGAACTCTCTGTAGAAGAAACAGCGAAGAAGGAAAAGGTACATTAGAGAGGTGAGCAAATTGCTAATAAAGAAAGTCCCATCTATTTCTTCTGAACAAACTGGCATCAAAGACACATGTAAAGGGTATTACCCTCCTGCTTGAGGTCATCAGTCAATTGCTAGTTTGAGTTGGGAAGAGAATTTCCCAATAGGAATGTCATTGCACAGTTATTAATTTTGAAACTACAGCACCTGATACCAGCCACAGCTTGCCCTAGAGGGACTATTTGTCTTGAACGCAGCTGAGTAATCATCTTTGTTATATTCAAATCAGTCTCTAAAACACTGTTGTTGTTGGGTTTTTTCATTTTACTTCAGCTTCACTGCATTTCAGAGCTAATTAAAGTACAAGGAATGGACTCTAATCTCTGCTGTCTTCCTTGTTCACAGGCAGTTCATAGACAGATGCAGCGGGAAGGGTCTGTGCTAGGGCTGCTCTATCAATTACAGTTTACATTAAAGGCCTGAAAAAGTCAAATGATGAAACGGAATCTTTCTTTTTGGTTAACTGCCATCAAATCAGGCTCCAACTGTTTTTAACTTTATAAAGTAAAAAGTGTCCTAATGCCAAGGTGAATTCCTGAGCCAAGGTAAGAAACTATTATTACTAGTAGGATCCAGTAGTTCATACTCTGCCAGAACCCCATTCTGAAGTCCCACAAAACCTGATGCTTGTTTGCCATCTTTTTATACCACAAATAAACTATTTAATTCAGCTAAGAAGTTATTCAGTGATTTCCAAAATGCTTCCTTATGTCTCTAAGTAACTCTTCTGATTGGTTCTTGCATTCTTCCTTAAAATATTCCCAATCTCATACTTACTTCAAGATTGGTAAGGTAACCATGCAATCAAGCAAGTTATAAAGAATTTTGGCAGAAGTCTCATACATTAGCATTTTCTTCTGTAAGAATACTTCTGCTTCCTCTTTCATCAGGAGTTTTGGGAAAGGATGAAAAAAGTGATCATGAGATAGGAATTTTCAACTCAAAACTTTCTTGAGATGAAATATGTTGTTTAGGAATTCTAGGTCCTGTCCAGTTACACTCTGACCAGCCTATGCATCAGGCCTGAGTGCTTCTCCAGGGGAGGATTGAAGGGAAATATCACTTCTCTGCAAACTCCATCTAGAGAACTTCACTGTTCTGAAGACTATTGTTTAGCAGCTGGTTATACCAATAATTTTTTTTTTTTTAATTTTTTTTTTAAGTGTCATGGTTAAAATATCCTGCTTGTGAGACCTAGAGCTCAAGATCTGTCTGGTGACAGGAAACACCCAGGACTTTGCAATGCTGAGTCAGAAATTTCTAGTATGACCAGAAACAGATTGGTCCAATGAACACGTCTTGGCAGAAAATGTTGTCATGTTTGGGGAAATAAATGGCTTTGAATAACCTTTACAGTCAAACACATATGCCTGTTTCTAAAGGTATATATTCTCTTACCTTCCATATACCCTTATGTCTGAAATTGCATAAAAGTAGCGTGCCAGATGTTGCTCATCTACATATATCTCTCCAGTTGCTGGCCTAAGCAGTCTTATCCTCAGATCTGTGATGGTAAAGAAATCTCTTAACTTCTTGGTTGTGTCAAGCTGTCCATAAAGAGAAGCCATGTTATGAAGCCGAGGTCCAGCAAAAAAAGCAAATCTATCTTTGATTTCAAAGTGGATTATTTTACTATTTGTCATGTACCCAGTGGAGTACTCCTCTGTGCAAATGATTTCTAGGACTGTGTGCTGTGATAAATCCCTCACTGATTTTGGATCCATGTGGAAAGCATCTAAGCAGTCTGTGGCATAGTATTGGTAGGGCTGCCATGTTCGTCCATAGTCAAGCGATTTCTCCAGAATCATTTGATCTGGACGGCCAGATTCAAAAGTGATAACTATGTTATCTGTAAGCTCAATGGTTTTGTTCCAGGAGAGTGTAATATTAACATGAAGAGGCTTTGGATAATCCTTCCAAGTTGTGGACTGCCAAAATGTGGAGGGATGTCTTCCTTCAAGATCAAACATCAGTTCTGGAGGATGAGCCAGTTCTTGGGTACTTGCATCACATTCATTATTGCACATGTAGGGATTTCCCTGGAAAAGAGCAAAGCAGTTATTACAAGAGGCATGGTATAGGTGACTGTGACACATAAATATGTTTCTTGACTGGCACATGAGAATGGCTGCTTTTTCTCCATTAGTGAAACCAAGAAAGAAAAAACAAATGCTTGCAAGAAATACTTTTATCTCAACAAGATTTATCCTGCCCCTTTAACCTGTTAATGTAAATGTACAAATGCACACATATACAGCACCCTTGCTTCTGTAACATAAACATTCTCCTTAGTATGTTTTAAAGAAAGAAAAGAGTTTATTTTTCCTGAATGACTCAGATCAGGGATTGAGTCACAGAAAACTGAGAACAGTAAGCAAGTCCCTAATAGCTCAGTAACTCTTCCTAGAAAGATGAAGCAGTCAAATTATTTTTAAAACAAGTATGTTACTCAAGAGCTCTGCTCACAAAAGAAGTCATTTTTAGGGCAAGCATTTTGAGGCCAGCAATGAAGCCTGTATATACTCAGTATGAACCAGTACCCAGTACACCTTCAAGTTTCCCTTCACCCAGGTGTGAAATTTATCATGCTTAACTTTCTCTTAGCTTAGCAACAGCTTGCCTTAAAACATTTACACTCGCCACCAAAAGCCATTAGAAAAACAGTGCTCTGCCAGCTCTGGGGCTTGATTCAGACATCTGCCATCTTATTACACAGTAGCAAAGTACTTCAGGAAAGACTTTTCACGAGGCACCAGCTCCAATTTATCAGGACAAGATAATCCAGTGCTTGATTAGGTGGGAGATGTCAGCAGCTCCAGTTGGAACACTGCCGAGGTGGCTGGTGCTCTGAACTAGGGGTTGAGTTAAAAACAGCTGCAAAAAAAAAAGCTTGCCAGTAGTGCACAGCTTTTACTGCTGCTTGTCCTCTGTAGCAAGGTGAAAGTGAATTATTCTCTTCCTGGCCTTTTGATGCATTAACTTGCACACTACAATCTTGTGCTTCTTCACAAAGGCTATTTTGCCTGCAGATTGGGGATATCTTGCAGCAGTTGCCAAGATATCAGACCCTGTAGGCTGCACTGAATCACATCTATCCAATTTCAGCTTTCAACAGTACATTAATATTTTGCTACTTGTTCATTCTGCATTTGTTCCAGAGAGGAACCACTGCTCTGTATCCTTCCCTCTGCCTTACACACAGACTGTGCAAGAAGCCATGCCTCTTTCCACCGACCGGTCAGCACTGCTGGGGAAAAAAATGAACACACCTATACCTAGCAGTTCTCGATAGGGGCTAAGTGTAGCTGTTACCGTCATTAGTCAGAGTTCCCCTCACCTACCCTGAAAACAGAACAAGCCCTAGTATGATAATCAACCTTTTCTTTCCTTATAATTACAGTTAAGCTTCTCTCCATCTCAAAGCCTCAGGGCAACGAAGCAATTCAATGCCATCCACTGTGGGAAATGGGATTTAAACATGAGTATCCACCTTGGCTGCTGCATTGCTTTTTGTCATACTCCTATGAAAAACAAGCAAACAGAGTTCTGCACTCACTTTGACCTCCCCACTGGCAACCTCCTCTTACCTAGGCAGGGAAATACCGTTTTCTGTTTCTCTCTCCCTCCCTTAATAGAGCTGAATGCTAAAACTGACAGTGATTCTCTAGGACTTGAAATTAGAAAAAAACCCCTAAAAGATAACAAGGATGGTTACTTGAAAAGCAGCACACTGCTTGTTTCACTGACAACTTCAAAGCATGCAGCTGTAACTGGAAATACTCTGCAAAATGTGTCTATAATAAATCCCTGTTACAGCTCTGATTTTAAGCTCACGGCTGCTATTTCTATGCCTTCCTTTTGAATAAAACAGTGAAAATCAAAAATAAATTTCTAAGAGAATAGAGAAAACACCATTTTTTTTTTATTATTTAAGCTCCATTTAATATATCAGACACAAATACCAGAACTTGCTAGCTTACTTAGGCCTTTTCTTCTCCTTAGGGAAAATATACATATTGTGAAATCTGTAAGGTTCCAGACCTTTTGCAGAAAATGCTCAGAGATGCATAAATCACACCTTTGTGAGGTTTACTAGGAAAATCTGGTTGCTTCTGTACCTGTCACCACAAAGCTGTCTGCATACCAATGATGTATATGCTTCTGTCATCGCTTTAGTAAAAGCAACTTCCCTGGGAGGTCATGGGTATTGAAATCCAGCAAATAAATGCTCCTAGATAGCCAGGCAGGAGCAGCAAGCACTACTGAGGGATGGCTTTGGTTTCCTGATCCACAGCAGCCTCTGAGTCTGTTATGATTCTCCATGTTAAAAACTAAAGCCGCTCTGATCTGCTAGTCCCTGGATACTGGAGGAGGCATGTTTTATGACTTCCAGCAGATAACCCAGATTGTGTGGAATGTATTGTTTCTTTCTGTATATAAGCGTTAATCTCTTTTGCTCCCTTTTTCTTTCACCTTTTCCTTTTTAGCAAAAGCTGAGGTGCCAACATAATCAGAGAACACTGGGAGACGGAGGTCTAACAAAACATATGCTAGTGTGAACACAATAATATCATGAGAGCTGGTAGCAATAAGGTACCTAAATGAATGGTGCAGCAAATACTAAAAATCAGCCCTGGCTTGTTGCTGAATGGTAGTCTACATCTCTCTGGGCACAAAGTTTCTTGGGAAAAAATGAGGCCATTCCAGTTAACGGCAGAGTATAGTGAGAAATGGGTCAGAATCACAGCACTGTCCTGCACCTGAAACTCTTACCAGCAGTAACGTCAGTGGCACAACCTGCCACTGAAACACTGGAATGAGGACATCATTGCAAATGAGAATCCTAATAAAAAGCTTCAGGCATATCATCCCAAATAAATTGAATTATTCTTTTAATTTTATAGCATGCATTTCTCTTTTGAGAGTCCAATGATTTGATGACACCAGAATAACCTGTCTGCAATTCAGTATTCTAGAGAGAAAATTAGGAGAAAAAATCTAAGCCCATATAAGCCGATAAAATAAATGCCCTGAATTCTAACACAGGGAGGGGGAGAAAAATGATGAGTGTAGGTAAGTCCCCCTCTGCCTCCTGACATGACAGTCACTGATGTAATTTTTAACATGATTATTGCTTCAGAGACTCAGAGTCAGATTTCCATTCTTCTCTACCAGGAGCTTGGCTTTAAACTGCTTCTAATGAATCTTAAATGTAATTTGTGTGTTAACTCTTGGTTTACATGCCCAAAACAGGGTATAGGGGTCCAACCCTACATGAATGTCCATTCGTACTTGCTAGTATGAAAATAATTTATTTAACTGGGATTAGTTACATATTTTAATGTTGTGGTCTCTGTGATAATCCTCTTTAAAACCTCTATCTCAGTAAAATGAATACAACAAGGAGACACTTTCTCCAGTTTGTGAAAACTAAGCCCATTCTGTGTTGGGGACATCTAAAGGACCAGAGCATTAGCCAGCTGTAAGTAATGTTGTGACCAGCAGACAGCTGTAAATAGATATATCTCTTAAGCAGCATCTCTTCAGGTGGACTAGGTGGAAGATACTTGTAAGTTTTCAAAACTACATTTAAGCTATTAGGAGACCTCTAAATAATTGAACACAAATAAATACTTCTAAACACTTTACTGCCAATTTGTGTAAAAGGTAACTGAAGGCTTTCCAACACCACGACCATCTAAAAGAAACCTGCTATTTTCTTATGCAGTAATTGCAGATTGATATTAAACAGCTCCTTGAAGGCAGGCAAATTAGGTTGCTATTTACTTTGTTTTAGGCCGCTCATGGAATTAAAAATATTACGAAATCCACTGACCTGGTCTAAAAGTTTTAGCTTTAGGAAAAGGTGCCCATTTTCCAGGCATGGCAAAGGCACGTGCCTGTATGACACAGTTTGATCATGCTCAGCCTGGCTAGAAAAAAAACAGTTACCTGAGAAGCTACTGACTAGGGCTGACTGGTCCCAGTAGGATTCCCCTCAATTAGCTGTATTTAGTTTGTTTTAGCACACAGTGATGTCTGTTTGTGCCAGTCAGTTTGAACTTTTATAGTGGTGTCTGAGGTGTTCTGCAAGTGTCCCTGGCTGGGATGGGGACCTGGGGCTAGCCTTGCTCCCACAGGGCAGAAGCACATCTTACGAAGTACACCTTCAGGAACAACTTAGTGATGGATGGGACAATGACCTTAGAGTGAGGATTTTGATTAAAAACAGAGCTCTAGCAGTAGTATGACCTTTGAACACCAGCAGCAGTGCTGCAGCTGCTGTTTGAGGGTTAAAGTCCGAGCGCTGGTGCGCAGGTGAAGCAAACACCTGTCTCTCAACAGGACAGCTCCTCAGTGGCATCCACACAGGATTAGGGATTGATTGAAGATGTTGCTTCTTTCAATCTGCTGCCAGTCCACACTAACACCTCATGGACTTTTTACTCGGGAACAAAGACAAAGGGGCTTAACCCTTCTGCAGAATGAATACTGGAAGCTGTATCACAGATTACAGGCTGTAATAGACCCTTGGTTAAATCCTTGCAGAAGATTATAACTTGCATTTTCAAACTGGTGAAGGCTGCTGAGGTCAAGCAGGCCAAAATTTTAAGGAGCAAAATAAATTTTCAGAAGCGGGTCACAGCAACTGACTTTTATACCACTGCCTCAAGGTAGCTCAGATGCATAAGATGAGAAATAAATACAGCCTGACTCAGGTTTGGAGCGAGGTTGTGCAGTAAATTACTTCATGCAAGTTGCTCTTTTGGAAATAATAGAGAATTTCTGTTTTCATTTCCAAGAGGTCATTACAAGTAATTCACTTGGTACCATGCTGTACACTGTAGATGACTAATTAGACAGTCATAGCTAATAGCAGCAACTGCCCTAATGCTTACATTTGCATGTGGTTTCTAACAAGGAATTACTTGTTTACCATGACAGAGCCAGATTAAGAATCCATTAATTGGGAGTTACTACTCATTAGGCATTGTCCTACTAAGGGCAAAGAGCATGGTGGAGGATTGGCAAGGCACAGAATCTGTTGCATGGTTATTGATGTTATCAAGCTCACTACATCCATTAGCTGGTTTGAGAACAACTCAGTCAAAGTCTGCAGAATTATTGTTGTGACGAAGACAGGGATGGCTGTAGACAAGAACATTTTACCATCAATAGCCTTTCATCACTGCAGTGACAGCATTTTAAGTTGAAGTGATTTAAGTTAAGAAAGAAAAAGTGCTAAAACCTCAGTGGAAGATTTGATGCTCTTTCACAGAGCTCCCAAGTGAGAGGCATCTGGATGGCCAGACAAGCACTTTGAACTCTTGAGCTGCAGGCTGAACAATATACATTCTCCAAAATGAGCAAAAAGAAAATAAAAGCATGTTTAAATCAATAACTTCTGGAGAGACTTTAAAAGATTAAACCAGGGAGGATCTGACTGGCCAAAAATAAATAATAGTGCTTAACAACTTTGTGCAGTTTTAAGCTTGAAAGTACATTGCAGATGTTGATCCTGAAACGAACTAGAAGCAAGCAGGCCCTTAAAGTTCAGATTTTAAAAATATATTTAACCCTCTAAAAATCTGGCACTTTGCCTTGTGGAACACAGCTAGCTAATTAATCTTCACGACAACATCTCCATGAGGTATGGGATCCTATTCCAAATTTACATATAGATGTAAAATTAGATAGAGATGCTTTTGCATGATGAACTCTCTAATCCCTGATTATATCGTACTGCCTTTTAGTAGATCATGTGAAGGCATTCTTGGCACTCAGAGTAGCTCTCAGATTATTAGATCATGCCTCTCCAATGAAAATGTATCACAGGAAAGCATTTTAATGTTTGCAGCAGCAAATGCATTGGTGCATATGGAAAAGGCACTTAACTTCTAGCAGAACATTCTTCCTTTTTAGTTATTGTACTTTTTGGAAATGCTTTTCAAGTTACTTTATGAGGTAAATGGAGTTTTGTTTCCTCTGAAATGTCTCTACTCACTTTGTTTGGGGGATGCCTACTTATTCCTAGTTGGTAATTTTAGGCTTCCAAGGCTATCTGTGACTTGGCAACCTTGCTGATGTTATTTTGACCACTTGATCATTCTGGCATAATGATACCTTAAGGCAGATCTACTGGCACTGACTCACGCGTGGCTTTGTTATTTCAGAAACTCCATATTGGTGTTTTCCTCTTGTATCAGCAGGTATCTGGCAATGTAATCACTTCTCTATTTATAGCTTTTGCAATGTCATGAGATGCATAACACTGGGACCCCATCATGCTGAGCTCTGGCTGAAGAATATGGCAAACATTCCAAGAAAACCTGACTTTCTTTATACACCAGACATATATTTGGGTTTGAGGAACTGAAGTCCCAGGGGATGCAGCATCCCTTTCTCTCAGCACATTGGCACTTGTCCTGGGGAAGCCATCCCATCCAGAGAGTGCTCCTTGGACAAGGCACTGGAGGGTACTGATCTCCAGCATCATGCTCAGCTTGCATTGCTGCATTTTTGCCAAAGCCACTTTTTCAGCCATCCTGCTGCCCTGCAGGAGCACTGGCAAGTAAGTCATGTAAGAGATAGAGGGTTCTCTTCAAGTGGGAATAGTTTCTACTGTCAATTACAACGACCTCAGGTGTCTCTACCTTACAGTTCTGATTATTTTGGACTATCCAGAATTTAGAATGTGAGCCATTGAGGAGGTAGAAAAAGATGTCTAAACCTCTGCACTTGAAAGGTGTCATCGTGGTCAGGGGAAAGCCAGCACACAGGCAAGTTTGCCATTATCACGGACAGTCTCAGTTATCATGGTGATCACAGAGGGAACACGAGCATCAAAAAACATGAGAAATCAAATAGCCTTGACAGTGATGGGGGAAACAGGGTGCTAGAAACATTTAAAAAAAAAAAAATTTTTTTTTTCTTGTTATAATTTATTGCATTCAGATTTTTAGTCCACAAAGGCAATATGTGGATAGCTAAAAGGTTTTAGAAAGGTGTTGTGAATGCGGGGAGGGCCCTGGCAAGCGTTCATAGCCCTGAGCAGCCCCACCTGGGCAGCAGGTGCTAACAACCCTGACCAGCCTCACTTGGCCCCTTGGCTTCCCAGCCCTATTTAAGTTTAGGGCCTGGAGCTGTCTCTCCTCTCTCTTCTTCCTTGGTGGGTCTTGGTCCTGTGTTGTAGGCTTGTTTCCTGCTGCTCCTGGTAGGATTTCCTTGATGAACCTGCTTTGTTGACTCCTTGTACCTGGGGCTGCCGATGGAGCATCTGTGTTTCCTGGCTGTGCTCAGGTGAGGGCATATGTGGTGCTGGGGTGGTTCTCTGCTCCCATGTGTGCCCCTGTGCTGGGTGGCTTTGCTCCTACTGCTCCCTGGCACTTGCTGAGGGATATGTAATGAGTGAGGAGATAGACATAGTGGAACCAAAGCTCCACAGCTTGCTCTAGGCAATAGTGGAGCAGATTTACATTAGCTGAGTAGCAAATCAGATCATGGGATATTAAATCATGAGAGTGTGGAAATGTGTTGGAAAACATTTCAGGAAGATTGATGGTGTGAGATGAGTGGAACATTGTGGTTTGGATGGGCTCCTGTACCACGTTGCTGAGGGTGGCCAAGGGTAGGGTAATCCCTGTGAGTTATGCCTGGCTGGCTCTCCCTCCCTCTTAATGGGTGAGATGTGCATGAGTGGCATGAGGTGGTCTTCTAGTAGACAACACAACTAAGTAAATTTAGCTAGTTTGCCCACAGACAACCTGAAGAAATGCGCTTTGCGATAGCAGTGGAGGCAGGTGGGATGTGATGGCTGTTGCTTCTGGAAAAGACTGCTCTTAGCTTTCTAACTGGTTCCCAAGGAAGCTCCATCTTCTGTCCCTGTGGCCCTTACTCCTGCAGTAAGGGTTTCCTTGTCTTCCTGGTGGACAGCTTTGGAGTAGTATCTGTGGAGGCTCACACAAAGTATTGATGCCACAAGTCTTGGCAATTGAGTACCTTAGGTTACACGCCAAGAATTTCAAGCTGATTTCTGTATAAATCAAGTGAGCAAAAGAGCACCGATGTGGTGTTTAACCACTGAGCTACAGCAGCGTTTAGTGTAACGTTATCCTCTGAGCTCATTTCAGTAAATGTATCTTACTTGTACAGCTCTGCATATTGACCATTTGTCACAACCCTAGAAGTCAGTCATGCACATATTAACTCTTGTGTGAGGTTAGAAATGAGCAGTGTAGAAACACAATTAAAAAATTTAAAGTTATAGATTAATGAATGTACAGTTTTGTGATGACTTAAATGAAAATTAGATGGGTCTGGGTATCTCTGTTCAAGGGCAGAATTAATGTGATTTTTGTGTTTCTATTTTTAAAGGAAGTTCTAGTAAAAACTTTTTCACGAAGCTGTTACTGGTTGTATCTTACTATGGTCAGATTTTGGATATAACAGGATGGGCTTACACTGCAGACCAGACTAAAACTTTTCATTATCAAATTGCTACTTAAATAACTTAATGATAATGTTGCATGTATTATTTACTTACTGAGAAAGATGCACAAAAAACCTCCTATTCTTTTTTTTCCTCTTAGCCATGGCATTATTCAGTCCAGAAGTTTAAAACACTGTGAAGCTCATTAACAGAGCTTCAAGAATTACCTTACTGCCCTAGCTTTTTAACAGCACACACATGTTCTACAGTGTCCAAATATTTGTAAATTGCTGTATTTGATTTAAATTTCAAAAATATTTTATATAAGTACCTACAAAAATGTACAGTGTAAAATAACAAACTATTCCTAAACAAGCGAAGCTTTTTAAATTTATTACTACTGTATTTAAGTATAGAGTAATAAAAGAAGTCCACATTAGTACAGGCAGTTACTATAAAGCAAATAATATGAAGAAAAAGCTTTTTAAAAATTACATCCACTTAACCTCTATATTATTGACTTCTGTGCAGGTTCAAACTAGCTAGTGGGAGTCCAAAATGCTAATGTCCCAATAGGAGTATGTAAAAACATCACCACTTAAACATGTGGTTTGTACAATAGCTTGTTACATGTTAGGCTTGGCTGACTGAACAATGGGATAGGCAATAAGCTTTATAATTAGTGGTTAATAATTTGGGAATTTCCAGTTTCAGTGAAGCTCAAATTATGGTTACAGAGGAGTATCATACATTTTTAAATTGGTGACCTGAATGCCACATTTATAAATGTGGGCATGCAGCTGCACATGTGCATGGAGGGTTCCTGTCCTGCTGGTGCCACACAGCTGCTTGCTCTCTTGCTGGCTTTTCCTTGTAGCATAGCAAAACAGACCAAGGGCTTCCAGTCACTAAAGCTAATTTTACAATAAATTAGAATGAGGCTACTTTAAAAACAGCACAAACTTAACTCTTCTGAGTTTGGAGGGGGCCCTGACAAAACTGGGAAAAAAAACCCCAAGCAAACAAACAAAAAAAAAAACCCCAAACCAACCAACCAAAAAAACCTCAACAAACCAAACAAAAAACGCACACCACCAAAAAACCCCCCAAAAATCCCACAAAAAATAAGAAATCCTGTTGTGCTACCTTTCCAGTTCATTAACTTCCAGTGGATTCAATGGAAAATCTCTTTGTCAGAGCTGCACCTTTGCTAAGGGCTCAGCCCTGGCTCAAGCATGCATCTGCCCGCAACCTATCAGTGCGCCGCTTCTTCAGCCCTCTCCCTGCTTCCCCCGCACTCCTGCTGGGGAGCTGATGGTCTCTGAACTGGCAGCTTCTCTCTAAGGACAAATTTCCTGCAAACTTGGGAGATCCCCACCTTTGTGCCTAGCAATTGCGCTATTGTGTGGCGAGCTGGAAAGCAAGTTCTTTGTTTTTTTTTTTTTTTGTTTGTTTGTTTTTTTTGCCAGTCTTAGTTTTCCATTGAATCAAGTCTCTGATCTGATGCGCTGCTTGCCCAGATGAGTGCTGCTACTGCCAGAAAGGATGCCACAGCTGGGGATGGAAGTAAAAGTGTAGAGTGACTGACTGGCTTAAGGGCAACAAGGAAATGCATCCTAAACTGTGAACAAGGATGCAAATTATGCCTGTGCTCTTCTTTTCATGCTTGTCTGTTAAAAAGTCTTTTACATGTACAAATAGCTACTTGATGTGCAAATGTTATTTATGCTGTAAAAGATGATTCTGTGTGTGTAAATGTATATTGGACTTGGGTGCAATCAGTTCTGTTCCAGGAAAATGACTTCCACTACGTTTGTCACCTAAAGTTTTCACTACAATTTTATTTTTACAAAGGATAGCAGGACTTAGGAAAAGAAAATAGTTTTATTTGTTGTCCTACAGATGAAGACATAGCACCTGCAAATGCTACCAGGGTCTGCACTGATGGTATGCTGTTGCAATCATTGCAATCTAAATCCAGATATTAAGAATTCTGTTTTTCCTACTTTATTGTCCAGTGTTTGTAGAGGTATGTGTTCAGATTTTTTAATTTTCTTCACCTGAAAATTTTATTCTTTCCTAAAAGTGGAACTGTAGAATATGCTATATCTGGGAAGTACAGAGGTGTCTGATGGAAGGTATGTTATCTCACTGTGATTATAGTTTTTACAGTTTACTCTGAATGCTGGCAAACTATCATGATGAAGATTGAGATGACAAAATGCATTGTATCAAACTATCCTGATTGACAAAAGGTTTATACAAAACTATCTTCCTAAACCTAACTGGCTTCGTAAAGATAAGAGTCCTTGTTTAAGTATTCACCCTCAGGAAACTGATCTTACTATTTATTTCCTGCTTATAATTTCCACCAACTTAAAGGATGCTCTTTTCTTGCCTAAATGTGCAGCTACAACAGCTACAATCATTCTGCATAATCTGCGGGACATTGAGTATGAATTATGGCAAGACAATGAGCAGAAGGACACCAAATCCTCCATGGTATTCATTAATGGTTGCCTGTGAAAAACCACTGTCAGCTTTAATAGTTTTCCTGGGGTGATTCCTGCTTCCTCTGTGGGAGACTTTTAAGACTGCTAGAGAGGATTCCTAAGTAGCAGCAATAGTTAAGTACTTTTGTCAAGTGGGATGCAGAACAGTTTCAATTTATTTTTACCAAAAGAAAGTCATCATCTTAGAAGAGATGGTCTAATCAAATGCTTATACGGGCTAAACCAAGCAATTACCAAAATAAGTTGATGTTTTACTAATCAGAAAACTAAATCAGAGAAACACTGAGTGCATTCAATAAACATTTAATTCCCCGAATCTAAACAATCTTTTACTTTGTTATCATTGAAAGCAGAGAGCTTTGCTAAGCCAAGGCAGGTTGTCTTCCCCAGCTGTGATTAGTCCCTTCTTTCACATACTATCACACCAATTTCAATGGGATACCCATGTAATAGGTTGTGCTAATGTAGTGTACTTGCTATGAATAAGGATAGCAAAACTGTCACTTAAAGCTGTAAGAAAACTTTGTCAATATGTGTTTATGTAATATTGCATGTTTGTGATGTTTAGTATATTATTTTTTAGCTGTAAATCTCCAAATTTACAAGCAGGTATGTCAAGCTGCCCACAAAGTTAACAGATGAGGGAGATCAGATAGAGGTGAAATAATTAGTGCTCAGACAGACAAGTGGTGGCTAAGCTAGGAACAGACCCTTTTCCTTTGCCCCACAGGCTGTTTTTTCAAAGAGATTTTTTTTTTGTGTGTGTGTCTTTTTATTAATTCTATGGCTAATACCACAGAGAAAAGAAGCTGCAGAGCCAGACAACAAATAAAAGGGACTAAAGAGACAGAAGAAATTCTTTTCTTGTTGGGGATCTCAGCTGTGCTTCTGGGACTGTCTGCATCTGTAGGCACTGTTCATCCCCCTTGACTGTGTTATTGATTCTGTGCCCGTGGTTTCATGCAAAATTGTATTTCTACAATAACTGTAATTTTATTTCCGATTCTTAATGTCAGTATTGTTTTTGACAATTTCTGACCTGCTTCTGTATTATCAATGTGTCTGCTGCCATTTTTAATAAGCTTTAGAGCCGATGGATTAGCACTGAATGTCAAACACCACAATTAGAATTGCTGATGTTATGCAGAAACACTGCTTTTAATATATAAAAAAATCTGTCTTGCTATTGCTACAGAATCTGCACTCATTTCTGCTGTATTTGACCATTTTTTTGTTACAGAATTCCGAGGCTCAGAGGACCCTTGTATATATGCAAACCACTTAAAGAAAGAATGAAAAGGAACATAAAAATGACAATTTTAAGTGAAATAAAATTTCACCTTATTTCTCTTAAAAGGTTGGCTATATTGTTTTCCCTTCATTTGTGTTTGTCAGGATGATAAAATAAATACTTTTAATGAATCACAGTGTATACCTACATAACACAAATTATTATAGAAACAAAACTAAATGTTGAATTTTATTATACAGTGATGGGATGTCTTATTAGTATTCACAATGAATTGTGTAATGTCTCTGCACATTCAGATTATGGCGTGTAGTGCTTTGAAAGAGAGAACGAAGACGCTTGTCAAATCCACATTAAGATAATCTACCAATATAAGTAATTCAATCAGAAAAAGCATACAGTATCTTTTGAGGAAAGGTTGCAAACTTTGTGATAAACTAGTAATTTGTTCCGTTCTTTGCTGGAGATTGTCATGTAATTTTCTTTGTTACATATATCCATAATAACTGAAAATATACAATCATTTTATAAAATAATTTGTACTAAGACTGTTATCTGCAAATTTACAGTTTGGGTATGGTATGTAGCTGCACTGACTCCTAACAGCCTGTTATTTTCCAAACTGATTTCATCACACCATGTTGAAATATGGAGATTCCCAACTGGCAGGATGGCAAGGCAGGGGAAAGGAAAGCAGCTGCTTCTCTGTCCCATGCAGAAGGCAGTGGCATAATGCCTGTATGATCCCTGCTCCTGCCTCTTGGGCTCTGCTGCCTCAGGTGAGAGACTCAGAGCAATGGGAATTTGGGATAAAACAAGTCCCTCAAAATATTTCATGGTCTCAGTTATGGTTCTAGATGACAGAGTACCTCCCAAGAATCTTCTACCTGAAATAAAATGAGCATCTCCAAGTGTAAAAAAGGCTAATGGTAACATATGTAATACTTTCAGTTAATGCGTCAGATGTGCAGCATGCAAACAACTCCCTTGAATGGAGCCAAACTTGCCTACTGAGTTGATTGTGAAGTACTTAAATTCTGGAGATGAAGACTCTTTCTTCACCGCAGAGCTGTGGTAAGACTGACGCAAATTGACGTTCTTCTTTGAACCTCTGCATGTAACAAGGTGTAGTTGTTGGCATGTTAATTGGGCTAGCTCAGGCAACCCCATTATGTAAGAAAAAGGCAGCCTGGGCTGTGTAGTGGTCCTTGACATTTTGATGCCATTTGCCTACATGGATGTTGTGGTGTCAAGTCTTTACTTGTGCTGTTAACCCTCTACCAAGATTAAGCTGGAATGTGTATGCCAGGATGAGACAATTGCAACTCACTAACGTACCCTTAAAAATATTTGACTTTTGGTAAGTATTAGGTGGGGAAGCTGCTCACAAGAAAAACCCTGAATATAATTTTTCTATAGTAGAAAAAATAGACTTTCTTGAATTGCCTGCTGGGATGCCTGAAGGTAAAGTTTAAGGACAGAGATTCCTTTTATCCTAATACATTTCAATTTATTACAGAGTACATTGATAAGAGAAGCATTAAATATGCTCCTTTCCACTGTACCACCCTGGGAAGTAATAAATTACAGCATATTATGTTCCCTATCAGTTCTACCCATCACAGGCTTGTCTTACAGAAGACATGATAAAGAGAAACACCTTGGATAAAGTAATGCAATTAACTAATGCCATTTGAAATCTGAAAAATTACACTTCCTTATCCCAGCCTGTCTAGCTGTTCAACCATTTTTGACCAAAAATACTGTTTAATGATGTGCCAGTTGACTGTAGGACTGCTTTCTAATGGTATCTGCTTCTTGAAGTGGTATAGGAAAGGTCAAAAGCTTGCCACCAGTATCTGGCTGTACAACCCAGAGGTCAGGGATACCCAGCGGCAAGGGTACCAGGATAGCCCAGCTCCATCTCCTGCCTCAGTGAGAGGGCATGACATCAGCATCATCTCTCTAACACCTGAATGGGCTTCTGGTGTAAAATGCATTTGTGGCTGGATAAGGCAGCACCTGAAGCCAGAAAGGCAGGAAGTAGCCTTGCCACAATGACAGATATGCCTCTGTATTCCAGCAGTTACTCTGTAATTTAAACAATTTAGTGCCATTCAGCAATTATCTTTAAAAGGAGTTTTAGGTCCCACTTTGTATTAAAGGAGCTATATGAAGTGCACTTATTAGAATTAAAAATAGCTGTCTATAAAATGAGTCGCTATTTGTATGGGTGCAAAAATAAAAGTACTGAGAGAAGGTGAGGTATTCTTTCCTCCAACACAAAATTAAGGGCTGTGCTATGCTACAAACTAACCCGTATGCCTCTTTCTTTGAAGAGTATCTTTGTATTTTCAGGCCCTAATGAAGTGTTTCAAGGATAAGAAGTGGCATAGCTTTGTTTATAACCATGTGTTTAGCATACAAAAATCATCCTATTCAACACGGCCATCTGTGATATGTTAATGCAAAAAAAAAAAAGAAAAAGTAACTTCAAAAGACTTATGCACTTAAGATTTCTTCAATTTCATTTCTCTTAAATTTTGATTGGACATTTACTGAAAGTGCTGTGGTGAAATCAATGGAAAATTTTAGCTAACAATTTAAGTCATCAGAGGGCTTTAGATAATTTTAAATGGATTTGTAATTATTTTTGTGAATTTTGTTATAGCATTTGAATACATTATTTAAATAATACTTTATGTGGACACTTGCCAGTTTAAAAAGTTGTTCAGCAATTAAATTGTACATAAGAAAGCAAGCCTAGTAAATTATCTTCGATTTTCTTTTTTTAATTCATAGTGATATACTAAGATTATTTTAAATTATTTATTAGTGTAATTTATTCGACAAGCAAGCTGAGAGGTACTTGTCTTTCTCATAGAAGCAATTTAAAGGGAAAAAAAAAAAAAATCTGCTGTTTATCTCCTTGCAAACATTTCTGACTATCACCATTTCTATCTCTATACTTATCTGTATATATTTTGGAACACAGTACTGACTAGCTTTAGATTATAAAATCAATTCCTCCATCTAACATTATGCCCAGTAAAGTTCCTTCTAAAGCTCTAAAATTTCTTAGACTGCTTTTCTAGAGTTAATTTTGTAAGCATTATTTTGCAGCTGTAAGAGTTGGAAACTTAGATTTACAATAAAATATTTAAGTTTCCAACAGTCTTAACTCTGATTTAGCACTTTCTTGTAGGGTCCTGTATTCCCAAAACCCGGGGAAACTATCTGTTATTTGTGGATGAATGGAAACTCGGCTGATGCCAAACTTCTGGCTATGATGATTAAAAATAGGAACTTGTGATTTTTTTTTCCTAATATATGCAAGCACATAAGAAAACATTTTAAACTGTATGTTGAATATATGAAGAGATATTTAAATATTCATTATGTTATAAAATAACCTTATGCCACAGAAAATATTTCATTAGAACTTTATGGTTTAAAGTTCTCTGAAGTTCCTTTCAATGAGGCAAATCCTATCCTGAGATTCAATTAATATAATTCCTAGTCAAGAATTCACTGAAACCAACAGATGTTCTTAGTGAACAAAACCTGAATAGCAATTGAATAAAAACTCCAGGAGGTATTCCAGTACTTATGAGGTCCCAGATCATCCTGTCACTTCCCAGCAGCTTTTAGCTCAGCGTACATTGCACTTCTCTGAAGCTAGCCTGCTTTGCTGTCAGCTGCTCTCCCCCGATGTTTGTGGAAGAAGGTGACTTAAACTACTTTGACCTTTACATTGCTCTGCTCCTGGAGCCTTGGAGGTGGGGCTGGGCTGAGGATGAGGTCCCTGCAGTGCCTCAGGGCTGCAGGGAACCCACAGGACTGGGGAGCAGCAGCCACAGCCCCACCTGAAGGCAGTAATCAAATGTGTGACTTGAGTAAATCTGAAGAGTAGTTCTGTTTCTCCAAGTGTAAGGCAAGCATGTTTTATAGCTGTGCCTACTTTCTCAGGTATCACCTTTTGTTAATTAAAGAAATGCTTTATAATAGAATAGCTGTCACAGATGATATAATTGCTATCACTTTGATATCTTAATTAAATTACACTGCAGGCTATAAGTCCTTCAGGGCACCTTCATTTAAGATGCTTGATGTTTTGTCAGTCACCATCATGAATCGGATTTTGTTATTTTTTCAATACTGCCTACAAATGCATGGCTTTATCAGCTGAGTCTAGGCTAACAGGACAAAATCTGGCATGGGCTGATATAATTACAGGAGATAAACAGACTAACAAGACAGTTTTGTGAAGGTTCTGACTAGTTTATATACAATAATGAAGTTCATCATCCTGAAGAAAAGTTTAAGGTAAGTTATGTAGTAATGGTGCTGAGACTCTGATTTTTCTACTGTATACTCCACATTTGCCATTTAAAAGCATATTATATGCCAAAGTTGGATTCTAAACTCAGTATTTCTCATCCTGCTCTTTGTTCTGATTCACAGCTGATGAGACTGACAGACCATTTTCAGCTTACCTTGGGGGGTCCATGAGACCCAACTGTGTTGAATACCATGGGTCTGTGCAAAATGTTTATAGATCAGTTACCTTAACAAGATTAATGATTTAAGCTTAACAGAAAGAAAAAGCTATCTGCTGGGTTGTTGAATGTATTAATTATTCCCATTTGTTTACACATTGGTATTGCAGTAGGATGTCACTGAGTGGTCTGAGCCCATAGCCTGTTGAGGGGCATTGCCCAAATGGGTGAAGACAACCTCTGCCATGAGGCATTCCCCATCTTTACAGCATTTTGATACATCTGATTGTCAGTTTTATTGTTGATGCTATGCTGTCATGCACTGGTCTTAGCAATGCTCAGGTGTTCACTTGTTACTGTGCCTTGGAGAAGGGGATGAAGAACAGTCACACGCTATGCTCCTGAGTAAATTGGGAGTAGGGAAACTTCAGGAAGCAGTGCAAGGAATAACAAGAAGGTTAGGCCTTTATATTTGCTGCTGTGACTCTGGCAATTGGGAAAGATGGGTCCTGCACGTGTTCCTCTTAACTCCCAGTAAGAACTGTTGGAATCTTTGCTTGGATTTAAATTGAATCAGATTAGCTCTGAGACAGTGAATTATATAAATGGCAGCAAGAGTCTGTAAGATGAAAATCTCCCACAAGAAATAGTAGAAAAAAAATAATGAAGGGACATTGTGTGCAATGGTGGATATTGTGAGTAAAATCAATTGCTTAGCGATGAATAACTGTAAAGGTTAAAAGAATGACATTATTGTGATAAGTGATGTACCTCTACTCATCTCAGATGAGGACTTCTCTCCCACGTTAAGTTTTATGGTTTGGAATTATTTTATTACTGGACTTCACTTTATGTAAAATTAATTATTCCTTATTATATCTGCATTTAAAAAAAATCCCCCAGTTATAAAGTATGACATTTAAAATAATTCACCAAGTGAGTTTAATTAAATTACAAATAGACAGAGGGTTCTGCAAATAGAACGGCTGCTTTGAGAGCAGGCTGCAGCATGTTGCCTGCATGGCGTTAGCAGAACAGGCAGTAATGATGCATGCATATGCTAGACTTTGGAACTGAGGCTTCTTTTTACTGGTGAAATACCAAGAATAATAATTAAATGCGAGAGTGATCTTGTAAGAAAATATACCATTCATCCATAAAAGCAGCACCTCAGGCATCAGTCTCCTTAGTGGCTTCATGCTTTGTTTTTTTTCAAAATACTTCTTTAAAGGGCAGCAGCTGTATAAGTCAAGTCAATGGTGAGAAGGCTGCAGGAAGGATTTATTTTGGCTTTTGAAACTTTAGTAGAGCAGATGAATAAGGTCTGGGAAAGACTTAATTTTTGCAGTGATCCAAGGCAAACCAAGTACATTTAAGGACAATAAAATTCCCTTCTTTCAGTACAGTTGCTTTTTCAGTTTTAGAGGAAACTTGTGGTTTTTCCACTCTTGCATAACATAATGCATAAGTTACATTAGTTTTTAGTTAGAAAGCAGACTTTGTTCTGTATCCCTAAACTACACCAGAGCTTGGGATCATATTTAGCCTTCTGGATGGTATCAATAGTGGCTGAATAAAATCTCTGGAAATATTTGTATTTATTATTTAGTCCTGTGAAAATCTGGACAACATTGTCATCGTTAATAAAGCATTATGGGAAATCTGTCTAAGTCAAGATAAAGTTGTAATAACTTTTGTGACTTTGTTAAAGCTACTGTAGACAAAAAAAAAAGAAATTAAATTCTCGAACGTGTATTAACTTTTCCTGCAATGCTTTTAAAATCAATTTTCTCTGAAAAATGCATTAAGACTTCAGAAGAAGAAGATTTTGATATTCAGATATATGTAAAGTAAATTATGTTTTGGTTCCCTGACCAATCACAACTGGTGCTGGTATCGTTACTGGAATTTTTACTTGTCAAAAGTGCCACAGAATGGTTAACTGTTTCAGAAGTGGAAAGCTTTGGATGGAGGAGCAGCACTCAGGCAACACTTTTCATGGGAAACATTTACTGACATGTGCTGTTGCAAAACTCCTGACCAGAGAATAAAATGTGAATTTTTTTATTCACAGCGGAGAGCCTTTACTCCACAAAGTAGCTTCCCTGAAGTCACTGCAACTGTATCTGAGACGATTGTGTGAATTACATGTGATGCTGTGTATATAAATGGGATCAGTGACCAGAGTGTGGTGGGAGTGCCTGCTTATAGGAACCCAGCTCTAAGGCACTGCAGTCCTCACTCCTGCATTTCTACAGGTAAACTTTGGGGTGTGTACTTGGTCAAGATATTTATTTGAAAAGAAAGAGACTGGGGGAGGAAGAGGGAAAAAAAAGTACAACTAAATTTTGAAACAAGCTAGTGACAACTGTTCACAACACCGGATAAAACTGAAATAGAGAGGTGATAATGGTATGAAACAGGAAAGGAGTGTGAAGAACTGAGGTCATCAAAAAAAAAAAAAGGGGTGGGGTGGGGGAACTACTGAAGTTTAAAAAAGACAACTTCTTTCTGGTTTCCTCCTCCTTAATCCTTGATTATTTCAGGACATTCCCCTCAATATAAATTCAGTAAGCCCCAGACAGATCTTTCTTTTCTAAGAGATAAGGTTATACTGGGAGTCTGAAGGTTCCTCTTGAAAACTGATGATGGAAAAGGTGTGTTGTAAATGCAGTCCTACTTATTTGCTGTGAGCATGAAGAAGGTCTCGCTTATCAGGCATTATGAGCAAACCACCCAGAGGCAGTTTATCCCTTCACTTGGCTAAGCATCTTTCCAGGCAAGGTTCTACTTAAAAGCTACCTTTTCCCCTTTTCTTCCTTTCAGCCCTCTTCTTTGTTTTCTTAGATATTTGGCTACGGTTCCTTTCCTTTTCCTTAGGAAATAGAACATGATATTATAGCAAAAAGTACTTGTGCTAATCTCTTCTCATAACTCTGTTTCTGACCATAGTCATTATTTCAGTCATGGCTGCTGTTTCTTTATTATAAGAGCTAACACCCTCAGAAGGACAACTATTCAGCAACAAAATGCACAGCATTTCACCCATCCTTAGTCCTGGCACAGTGGATATGCTCACATGGGAAGGCTGAGGAATAACTACAACACAAAAATGCCCATCTTTGCTAGTGAGACTCCATCCTGTGCTGCTAACATTAGCACTGAAAGTGTGGGGTAATAGCATCACACATTACTTGCAGTTCCCAGAGCTCCTTATTCCTACTTTTTTTTTTTTTTTTTTAATATGTGCTAACACAGTCCAAATAGCATAACTACATTCATACACATAAAATAACAGCTTCATTTTGCTGTGAATGAGGCAAAGAATTGAGTATCCGGTCTGAAGGCACCAGCCTATCTACAATGAGGAATTTTGCACACAAGAAGAAAAGCATAAGAAAAGAAAAGGTCACTGTCTTAAGATGGGTAAAGAAAATGGAATGAAAAAGTGCTAGATTACAAAAAAGTGAATTATATTAAGTCATTTTCCTTACTGCCTAATTTCCTCTCATTCCTAAATCCTAGTGGACATTATGCTAGATGACAAAACAAGTGGTAAAGAGCAGGGCAAGAACTTCTTATGCAGAACAGCCAGTGCAACTTTGCCTTCCCTCTTTTTCCTTCCTTTTTTTTTTCTCCAAGTGTCTAAAGATGCTCTTATAAAAAGTGTATGTTCATGAACCAGAAGGGGGCTCTTAATGAAACTTGACCATAGTTTATTTTTATGGCTTGCTATATTAAGTAATTTTACTTAACTGCCATATTTAAAACTAAATGCATGAGAATACAGAGAAGAAAAAAATGAGGTGTGGCAAATGCACTATGGAAGGTTTATACATTTCCATTGAAAAAAATAAACTGGTGGTCTGGTTCACTGATACCATATTTCTCTAGCACTGGGCAACCCTAGCAGGTAAATCTACAGAGTTTGATGAATAAGTCTACCTAGTGCCTCTACGATATTTTTTCAAATGAGAGAAAGTTTAATCAATTTACTTACCGGATGGACCTGTGTGCTGACATGCACAAATCACTGCATTAAAACAAGTATCACTGCATAGAATTTTGTTTGCTAGACGCAAAGACTTAATGGCAGGTCAAAATTAATTTGTTAACTGTTTGGAGCTATCATATCATACCCATCATCACCACATTTAGTAACCCCTACTTAATTTATCTCAGATTAACTGCTAAAAAGAAAAGGGCCCTGGTATACTCAGGACCTCTAAACACTTTCTGACTGGAGCTGCTGCTGTCTTCACTAGGAAAACTAGTAGGAAACAAAGCTCCTGTTGACAATGCTATCATCTTGAACGCTCACTAAGATCTTTTATCAAGCTCCAGTGATTATGTTGAATTTTAAAGTAAACTTTTTTTTCTGCTTTATTATTCCCGCAATAGAAGAAAATGAATTATATGACTGAACAAACTTTGTATCTATGACATTGTCGTATACGTAACTCCTATTATTAAGCACTATGTTGCAAGGCAATCTTTTAAAAATATTTAGAGAAACCATGATTTGTTTTACTTTTTTTTGGTCTTTTTTTTAGTACCTCATACTACTGTTGTTGTAAACAGCTGTTTATGATCATGTGTTCAGACAGAAAAAATGAAGAACAGGTCAGGAAATATGAGTCCACTTGGTTAATTAACATATTTCAAGAGGGCTACAGGAGATAAAAGAACATACTCATAGCTCACATTTGCCTTATCCTTAACCAGCTCCAAGGATGTCTCCTAATCTGAGTTATACTTGGATTTATTCTTGAATTTCTTTAAAGCTAATGTGCATAAGAATACCTGTAAAATCTCCCAGATACTAACTGGAACATTGTGCATTCTTTCACAGGAAGCCTCATTTCCCACTTCAGCCTCAAACCAATCAATTTCTAGAAGAAACATCAAGCAATTCATTGCATTTGCCTACAATGTCTGGGTCACTGTTGTCAGACTGGGATTCAAGGCATCGAAACTTGGATTTTTTACAAATCTGGTGATGGGTCCAGTAATAATTCAGGTGGGCTCATCTACACAAATCTGCCAACTGGCATTTTTCTGTGTGCTTTTTAATTTCTTTTTCCCTTACTCTAATTACAAGAGGTACATTAGTGCCTAAGGCTGCATTACTATCTCTAGACTCAGGCACTTCAAAATAAATGTCTGTTTTATGCATCTTCTATTTTCTAGCTTGGTATTAAAGCAGACGTATATCATGGCTTCTCAACGTGTCAGGTACAGGTATCCTCACTTCTCAGTGGCCCTGCCTGGCCTCAGTATGTTTGCAAATGTTGAAGCCTAAAAGATGCTTTCCCCACAGAAACCACAAGGTAAATGTAACAAGTAATCAATCTTCTGAACAGCAATCAGGAAACCTCTTAACGAACATCCTACACAAACACAATAATTAATCTAAGCTATGACCTGAATAGCAATTAATATAATCAGCTTCAAATGGTGTGCCTACTGTACTCATTTTTTGGCTGTCACACTTAGGTTGTTATATGCAATATAAACATATTGCTTTGTTTTGAAGAATACTAATTTCAGGAAGGAAAGGTGACTCAAACGTTTTATGCAGATCAGGTTGTTTGTTCCTACGTGTTCAGACTAAAGCAAAATGTAACGTCAATGTCAAAGCAGAACAAAAAGGATATATACACTCAGAGACTAAAAAAAACCCAAGCCACCAAGCCCAACACAAAACACCAAGCAAACCCAGTCCTCTAACCACAAAGCCTCAAACAAGCGATCGTGGTCTGTCAACATTAAGTGGCAGGGAAAGAGATGGGTTCAGGCACAGGTTCAATTTAGGCAGCATAAACTTAGCTCTCCTTTATTAATCAGAAGGACATGTCATTTTGAAAACCACAGGCTGATACTCGGACTTTACTCATTATCTAGATGAAGATAAGTAATGCAATTTTTTGAGACAATACATTTCCTTCTCTGAATTAGTAACTAACGCATAAAAATTTTACAAAGTGAGTGAATTTTGAAGGTCTCATTCCCTTTGCATTCATGCTGGGCAATAAAAGCAGGCAGGAAGGTTTTGCTCCCCAGTGGGCAGGCTGAAGACAGCTGTGCACTGTTACATTTATATGGTGTTTTTAAATAGGAGCAAAAGTGTTTTCCCTAAGGATTAAAATAAGGCACCTATCTTTCAGACTCACTTCTAACAATTTTTTCTTTTACACAGCTTTTCTTTTTACAAATCCTAGCTACTAAAAGTAATGTTAGGAATGTGGCTGAAAATAAGCTCCTCCTTGAACAAATACAGGTGACTCTTAGTGACTTTCGGTATCAGATATATTTAAGGATGGGATTTACTTCATACTGCTTATTTATTTAGCTTGGCTGTCATTTCAAACTGATTGGGTGGGGTGGTGGGAGAAGAGAGGGAGGAATTCCTTGTCTTTTTCCTGGCAGTAGTTCAAACTAGTTGAGATTGGGCAGATGCTCCCTAGGGACTGTGAAGAAATGCTCATCATGACTTTTCTTCTCAAATGACATTGAAATTGTCTAGTGAGTCATTAGATACATCACTTACATTTAACTACGCATTATGCACATTATGTCAGGTACATGAAAAAGGTAGGGCTGGCCATAGGACAGAAAAGTCTGACAGGTAGCAGTTGAACAGTTACATGTCAAGAAGAAAATAAATTGTTAATAATAAACTCACGTATTCACAAAGAAAGAGGATGAGGAGCAATAGCAAAAGAAAGGGAAAAAACCACAGAAAATGAATAGGGTCAGAGGGAGAAGTGAATACCAGAACAGGAATGTGCGAATAGTAGTTCAAGAACTACTACCCTAGCATGACTAATAAAACTTAACATATATTTTATTGAAGATTTTTCTTCTTCAATAATTGTTTTCTGCTCTTCTCTGCAGTGTTTCCACAGACAGCTCTTGTTTTCACTTCCTCTACCATGCTTTAACACATCTATGTTTTCCTTCTCCATAGTGTGGAAGTAGAAATAAATTATTTTCCTAATTTTTCAGCTGTTGAAAGAGTGCCTGTTGCCTCTTCCACAGTGGCCTGCACTTTCTTTCCCTTTGCCAAAGAAAGAATCGGCAACTCCCAAATTCAATTTTTTTTGTCCTCCATTCCACAAGATGCAATTCTTGGAAAGCAAGACTCCTCCTTCCCTCTGTCCTCCCTGTCTCACAATCAATGCCTGGCCATTTCCTTTGTATTTCTTGGCTGCCACTGTCATCTGTCAGTACCAGCAAGAGTGCCTTCTCCCTCCTGACGCCCGCGGCAGGGTTCATACCCAGGTCCTGCTGCCCCAGGCAGCCCGGCAGCTGCACTGTCCTCAGACAGCCTCCAGGATCTTCTCTTCTGCACTCAGAGGCATAAGGCAGGCAGATGGGCTCTCAGATGGTGACGGGGACAGAGAGGCACAGGATGTGCAGAAACATCCCTTGTAGGGAGTGAATGGGAACAGACTCTGAAAGGGGGGTCAGGCAGTTTCCAGTCATGTTTTGAAGAGGACAGAAATTGTAGCTTGTGAAAGAGTTTGAGATTTCAAAGTCTGGGCTTTGAGCTGGACCTCAAACAGAAAAATATTAAAATTTTACTTGAAAATTTCCACTAATAATATTTTTTGTATCTACTTTATAAGTTGTTTAAAATGTTGATGCAAACCACTTAAAAATGTTTTTGTTGTTTATATTTTTTTTTCGTGGTGGAGAGGGAGATAAAAGAAAAATTGGGATGCACAGAAATCAGAATTGCGGCACTAGACAGACCACAACTGGTTTTTTTTTGTGTGTGTGAGATGTTTATAGCTGTGGCAAAATCAACCCAACTTTTTATTTCAATAGACAAGATCTTCTGTTAAAAAAAACAACACCACCAAAACAGATCTACAGACTATCTTTAACCAATTCAGTTGCTATGGCATAAATGAGTAGATTAAGTATGTTAAGGGTATCCCTGCTGAAATGTAAAATGCAAGTGCTGAGAAGCTAGCCAAGGAGCCCTATGAAAGCATACCAGCTGGGCTGGGACAGGAAAGGAGGAAGGTCAGGAACTCTGAAAAGAATAAAGATCAATACAGAAGTCTTGAGAGGAATGAATTCAAGTCCTACAGAGAAATATAAAACTACCTTAGGTGAACAGTTAGAAGCAGCTGCCTATTCTAAAAATAGCACTGCTTGCTCTTTTGCTGAGTTTCTTTTACATTCTCTTTGTTGTTTTTGTTTTTTTTAACTTCTCATTTCCTTGCCTTCTTAAGCTTTCCCTTGATTAATAACAGAAAAAAAAAAGGTGTTTTCTTTTTTTTTTTTTTCTGTTTGCCTCTATATGCTATTGTAAAACTGCTGAAATCTGGCAAGAGCAAAAAGGCTAGGAAAATGAAAAGATTACAAATGTTAAAGTATATTCAGCAGTCAGGAAGCTGACCCAAAACTTCAGGTAACAAGTTCATGCAGATGTCAACTTAAAGTTCAGATGGATCAGCATTTAAAGTGAATTTTCTGCATTTATTTTAGAGAGAAAGGTACAAAATTAGGCAATAAAACTGGAAGCATGCTTTCAAGCTTTCCTGGGGCATGCAGTCTGCCCTGTAGCTCAGTTTAGCTGGAAAAGATATTCAAATTGTCTAGATTTTTTCTTTTTACAACTTTCGCAATTAGAAATAATTTATTAATTAGGGGAAGTCAGTGAGAAATGTGAAGAATGTCTTGCTTCTCTAGATGAGAGCTCCAATACCAATCCTGGGCTAGGTGCAAAGTGCAGAAGGAAGGACAGGAAGCACGAAGCTCACCTGATCTCATTCCCTGTTCTCCCATTTCTCTGCCCTTCGTTAAAACTCTATTTTTGTCTAAATGCTTGAATAACCCTTATCATTTTTGGGGCCTAGATCACTGGGATCATTAGCAGTTTCTGAAAAATACTAATGTCGACAGAGAAAATGAGAGCAAACCTGTACTAATTCTGCTAAAGCCACTGATGTTAGTCTGGATTTAATTCGTGCAAATCAGAGCAGAGTGTAGACCTGAACAGCTGGAGAACAGTAATTACCGTATAAAAGACAGTGTTGTGTAAAACTAAGATCTATAAAGTCTCTTCATTCAAATCTTTCGCTCTAAGGAATCTGTATTTTCAACTTAGTTACAGCTCTGATGTGCAATGAGATATGATGCATGCTAAAGACCTCAGCTATCAATTAGTAATAGGCAGGAATGAAAGATGAATATCTAATGTCTGACTGATACGGTCTCCAGTGAGAATGGTTGGGTATTTTAAGTGCATGCCTGCGTTTCTGAGGAAGACACAGTGAGCTGCTTGATGCCCACAGCAGTTGGCACTGAACAGTTGGCAGCTGCTTCATCTCCCTCTCAGGAGAGTGCCGGCTTTACACTAGGGTTTAGATTCATGTTTAAATCTTGCACAGAACCTGCCATGGAGAATGACACTGATGGTTGGGGAAGAGACATTCAGAAAAGGCACCATGTCAGAAGTGGTGAGAATGAAATGTTGCCAGAGCATTTTAAGTGACTGCTCAGAAATAGGTTAAACCTCCTGTGGTATGGTCACCTGTGGATTTTGTGGGGCTTGTGAGGGCTGTATGCACACTTGCATGGGCGCAGGCTCCTGCTCTGCTGCTTCCCACAGCCTGTCATCAGCCCTGGCACAAGAGCACGAGGTGGCAGAGGCACAATGGGTGAGGCTGCGCTCCACTCTCCCCTTTCTTACCAAGTACCTCTGTTCAGAGATAGTAATAACTAAGGGGGCTTAATGCGGTGAACATGCGAATGCAAGTGTGCATCATAGACCTGTTCATAACCTAAATGCTCAGGTATGTAGATATCCTTTCAACTAATAGTTGATAAAATGTTTAGACACCTGAAATGAAGACTGATGAAGCTTTTCTGTTAAAGAAAGTTGGTTTTGATAAACAATTCATTACAAAAAGCTAAAAGCCAGTATGACTGTGTTCCTTATATGCATAACAGCAGCTAACACATGCAGTACAAATATATCTATTATTTACTAGCCACCTAAAGCTACAGCAGCACCAGTGGCAAAACAGACTGAATCTTATCAGTAAAACTGCTTTGACACCAAGCTTCTTTTCTCACAGTTCTCAAAGTTTTCCTGGATTCTGACAGGCTCTGCAATGACAGTTGGAGAAACGTGCAGGATGGTATACAAGCTCTCCACAAACAAGCATACAGAAGCAGATTGTGCTAATCATTGGAGCTGCTAGCATACTCTTAACCTTCTCACCAACAGCTGTGAAAATATTCTTTTTTCAGATCTCAAAAAAAGAGAACCAGAGTTTTATTTTTTTTCCTCAAAAAGTTCCAGAAACAGTAATATGACCTTTTGGGGTATGGTATAGAAAATGGGAGAGATAATGGGTCCTTTGAAACAAAGAATCAATGGGAGGAATGGAAACAGAATTTGTCAGTGAAGAATTCTCTTTAGTGGTCCAACACCCTGATAAAATTTATGCTTGCTGTGTTTGGGAATAAATTGGCTCTCATTCTGTGGTAGGAGCGTGGCAGCAGTGCGTAGTGCAGGCTTTAACGGGGACACACAACTTGGGATATTTTGAGCTTGGCAATTTACATAAGCAAAGAGCCTAATTCTATGCATGCAGGACTCTGGAGCAATGGAGAAAGCAGGGAAGCAAAAGAAGAAATCACCTAACTTCCACACGTCCCCATGGCTCCTGCATGGAAGAGGAATGAATGGAAGATAAACTGGCTGTGTGTGCTACTGGCCAGGTGGCTGGCACAGTGGGCTTGCTGGGGCACTGCCACACAGATTTTCTGCTTACTGGTCAAGTTAAAGACTGTGATGTTCATGAAGAAGAAAACCTGCACTTGTTCCTCTCTGACAGACTAACACACTTTGAATAGATGTTCTGGAAATTGTACATCACTCAGCTGAGGATTTTTAAACATTCATTGTGAAATTCGGTGGCAGTAAAACAGAAACACCAAAGGTAACCACAGCTGGCTTAATGAAGGGTGTCTTCGACTGCAGATAATAGCCACACAGTTGCACCCAAACCTTCAGAGTTAAGCCTGTAAAATACCTAAATATTAGAGAGCTTTGACAGCAAAAGTAGAAGCGTGAGCCTCAACGACAGGGATGTAGCAAACATGCATCTTGGTGGAGCATCAACTCCAAAACCATTGCTCTGCCTTTCCTGAGTGACCCAAGCTCAGGACAAGACACCACTGGAGCCTGTCTTCACCCAGCAAAGCAGCTGCAACTCCACCACCAGGTTTGATGTCCCTGTTATCCGTGGGGTATAAAGGGGCTACTCCTATCACTCTTCTGGTGCTGAGATTATTTGGAAAAGTAGTAAGATGTAGGTGTGTCAAGTATCAGAGGATTCAGTTAAAGCCCTTTTTCCTACACTTGGTGTGATTTTTTACCCTCTTAATCTACAGATGAAAAGAGATCCCCATTCCCCTGGGAACCTTGTCTTTCATTGCAGTGTAGCCCAGATCACTGTTTTTCTCTCAAATGGATGCAATTTCCATATAACTAATCATGGTTATTCACAATTTCTGCTTTTCTGCTGGGAAGCCTCAGTTAACAGTGAAGTGTTATTATGTCAGATATTGTATACATCCATTTAGCACTATAGAGACAGAGCCATAAAGCAACCATGAGAAACTCCCTAGAGGCACTCATAATGGGGATATGGGGAAATACTCTGTGGTTTGCTGAAACAGTCTGCAATCTAGCAAGAACTGGAAAAAAAGAGAAATTTCTTGACACCCATTGGTGCTGCAATTCAGTCATAAGATTGAAATCAGAAATTTCTGGAAATCCTAACTTTAATTAGTGAAAAGCAAGGTATTACTTGAATTGCTAACTTCTCTCTGTAAGGATTATATTCTACCTCATGAGGTTTCTGTTATTTTTTTAGTCACACATTCAATCACTCATAAGAAATAAACCATATTAATTAGAAAAATCATATTCATTAGAAAATGCACAAAGCCAGAAAGTATGTTTCTGGTTTTGAAATGCAGTTTTGGTTGGTTTTTTTTTTTTTTTTTTTTTTTTTTTTTTTTTTTTTTTTTTTTTTTTTGTTTTTTTTGTTTTTTTTTTTTTTTTTT
>JANIJG010021964.1:2002-12473 GCA_024611175.1 Megaceryle torquata | reverse complement strand
AGCAGAGCCCGACCCCCCCTGGCTCCAGCCTCCTGTCAGGAGATGTCAGAGCCAGAAGCTCTCCCCTCAGCCTCCTTCTCTCCAGGCTCAACAAGCCCAGGGCCCTCAGCCGCCCCTCACCACCCTTGTGCTCCAGCCCCTTCCCCAGCTCCTTTGCCCTTCCTTGTATGTGCTCCATCACCTCAGATCTCATCTCCAATCCAGAGTCACTTCACTAAGTCGCCAAGAATCAACATTTTAACTGTTTCAGCCTTTAACTGCCAAAGCTGGTGAATTTTTCTGCAAACTGAAGGAAGGAAAGAGTCACTCTGTGGGCAGGTGCAACTTGTTCACTGACTGTTCAGAGTCACTTTTGGGTGCCTCCCTGTAGTTTTATCCTAACTGGATACATCAGGCCTCTTGGCCTTGTCGTGGCAATCCAGCCAGTTACTGATTTCCCCTCATCTGGGATCCTGTTTCAGGACGGAGCTTCTTTTGGGCAGGATGCTCCTGTAAGCAAAGGAACAAGCCAGCCTACTTTCCAAAGCTAATTACTTTTAACAAGCGTGGACATGAGGAAGGTGGCAGGGGGTGGGATGTGACTTCGACGCAGATGGAAATGCAGAAGAACAGTTGCTTAGCACCTATAAAAGTCAGGCCCACTTCTTCACAAGATACGAATGTTTTTAGGGACCCATATTTAGGCATCCGCATTTGAATGTTGGCCTCTAAATAACCTAAATCCATCACAGTTTTTGGTTTGGGTTTTGGTTGGGTTTTTTTTTTTTCTTTTGGACTTTGCAGTTGATTAAATAAACAAGGATATTTAAAGTCCTAAGAATCACGCTGCGGTCCTGGCAGCAACCAGCTCTCCAGCACTCGGGGACAGCTTTTGTATTACCTGGGCTCCCGCGGGGAGCTTTGCCATCTGCTAATGAACGAAAGACAGAGATCAGGTAAAAAAAAAATAAAATAAAATAAAAAATAGCACTCTAGAAACTTAATTCCACAACGATTTCTCAGCCGGTGGGACAATAAGGGCTCAGCCAGCAGCCGCCTTGCCTTTGTCTGAGCAAGAGATGCAAATTAAAGATTGGAGTCAGAGGCAATTATTCAACACCGATGGTTTTATGCGGGCGTGTGTATGTTTTGGATCGGGTCCGTGGCATCTACTTCCCCGGGAGCAAATCGATACCGCACGGCAGGACAGAGAGCCTTTCAGAAATGGGGGGGAGATAGAAATTAAAAGCCTGTAAAAACGCTGGATTGGCAGCCAAGAAGAATGGGCTCGGAAGCACTTGGAGCTGAAAGCCTTTTACATTCTACTCTATTTCTTACTCAATTAGGAAAACTCACCTGATAAAAGGAGCAAGAAATTACCCTGCTTAATGACACAGATAAGGGAAGCAAACAGGAGCATTTAATTCCCACCAGCATCTCTCGCCTTTGTCTCAGCCTGCTTTTCATGCCTGGATTATGCTAACACTATTAATCTTTGTGTCTGTGACTAACTCCCGGGTTTTTATGTGAGTGACCTGATTCTGCACTGACACGCTCCTCCCAGTTTGGTGAAGCTCCCCATGTGATCTCTTCTTCCCCCTAAATAAAGTTGAAGAATTTGGCTGGGCTGAGCGAGCACTGCCGAGGCAGCGGGTGTGGGGAGCTATTCCGCCCTCCCTGCGTCTGCAGCACAAATAAGGTGCCTGTTCAGCACTATCTGCCTCTCGCTTTTCAAGACCAAGGAGGGGACGGGGCTGGCCAGTTAACCGGGGCTGGGGCTACCTCCGTGCTCAGGCTCCAGCCCAGCACGGGCTCCCCGCCTTGCCACCCGCTGCTCACCGTCCCCGTCGGGAGGTAGCCCAGCGAGCGGAGGAAGATGTGGCCGGAGGAGGTGAGTACTGCATGGCTCTGATCAATCCTTTGTGCGGAACCGGAGGCTCCTCAGAAAGTGGAGGGCGGGGGGGGGGCAGCGGTCGTAGGTTTGCGTTTTTTAACGGGCGCAGCCAAAAGCCCCTTTCCTTTCCTCTCCCTTCCCCGTTATGCGAAGGGCACGTGTGCCCCTTTCAGAGGGAATCGACCTAACGAGACCGTTTCCCGACAAAGCTCATTTTCCTGGCACGGGGCGCAGCAGCAAGAAGCTCGAGCATGGGAACCCGCCTGCGGCAGACGTGCCGTGCGGCCGGCCGGGCACAGCGGGTGCCTCGCCGGGCGCAGCTCCCAGGGCTGCTCCCACTCCAGCCCTCCACAGCCTCCCAGCCCAGGGCGATGGCCCGGGTGCAGCAGCCGGGGCACGACGCTGGCACGGCCCCGGGCATCGCAGTGTCTTGTGTGCGGGGCCAGCAGGGCAGGGCTGGCACCTGGTGCGCAGGGTTGGCACGGCACGGCACTGCACGGCGTGGTACCAGTATGCAGGCTGGCATGGCACTGCACTGGGCAGCGCGGTACCGGCGTACGGGACCGGCACGGTACGGAGCAGAGCAGCATCCAGGGTTCATCCCGCTGTCCCCTGGCCCAGCGCCGCTCGTGGTGCCCACTGGGGCTACCCAGCTCTAGTCAGAGGCGTGACCACTGGCCCCCGGGTACCAGCAGCTTTCCACGCACACACCCACCCTTCTCATAGCACAAAGGTGCACCTATAGACCCCTGTAAACACACCCTCCACCTCCTCCTCCTCATCCCTCAATGTGCTCCATCCCCACCGGGGCCCCAGGGCCCCCTCACCCTTCCCCGTGCACCCTCTCCTCCACATGCACCAAGCCTCCCCCTCACTCACCCGTGTTACCAGCCCCCTTTGCTCACTGGCAGAAGTAGCCCACCCCTTCCTCCCCCTCCATACATTCACCTGGGCAGTATGCCTTGCTACCTATGCACGAAGGCTGAAGCCCTCAACCCACAAAGGGGAGGAAGGTGAAGTGCCCCCCGTCCCCTTCCACCCACGGCTAAAGCCGTGCACGGGCACCTGCCGCGTAACCCGCCGATCCCAAACGCATTCCACGTAACTTTGCCCGTTTGGAATGTGATTTGGAGCTGAAAGGAAAGTCGAGGCTGACCAGTAAACACTGAATGCTTAAAGTCTTCTTCCCCTTCTCCCCCCTCGCCTTCTCCTTTGGCCTCAGTGCTGGGACCAGTTTACTGCACACCGGTTCTACCCACCCCAGAGATGAGCTGCCTGGGCTTTGACAGCGGGAGAGGAGGGCAGTGAGGAGGAAGGAAGGGCCCTTTCTGCCCACCTAGAACTCCCAAATTCCACAGAGACTGTCCCCAGTCCACGCTATGGGAAAAGAAACATGATCTTATTCCAGAAAGGCACAGACCCAAAGTAGCTGCATCTAGAATGACATTCATCACTCCCCCTCTCAGCCCCCTGCTCCCTCCCACCCTTTAACTTACTATTTTTTCATGCACAATTTTAAAGGTGAAATTCCCCGAGTATTGAATATATCATAGTCCTGGACTGTGACTATTCATCAGGAACAGCCACACTGGCTGGGAGGAGAAGAGTTTTCTTTTTAAATTAGTTGGATGGATATTTGAATGTTCAAACAATCTTTTGCTCTTTGGCACATTTGGGGGAAAAAAAAAAAAAAAAAAAATAGTTATCCCTGCAGGAGTTTCAGCCTTGGCAGAGTTCAGATCCAAGAGAAAGGCTGCAAAACGTCCCATCTGTAATTCCTTTCCTTGCTAGCAGGGAGAGATTAAAAAAGAGGGGGGTGGCGGGGGATAGAAAAGCAGGTCTCGTTTGTTCATCTCCCTCTCACAGCCACTTAGCCCAGAATCAAAACCCTCCTTCACCCGCAAAGAAAATGAGAATTTAATGAAAAGGCCACTGACTGTCTTAAGATCTTATTTGATAAAGGTTCTCAGGTTTTGGGTTTGTTCATTTGAGTTCAGCTCTGAACAGCTTTCAGTTTTTATTTAGCCTATAACTCGAGGGAGCAATTAAACATCCACTTGTCCCTGGCCTGGTAAGTACTTGTTGTGACTCCAAAAGCCACGTAACCCAGAGCAGTAGGACAAACTGCTCCTAGAAACTGGCAAAGGCAGGGGGGATAATAAACAAATAAGGCACTGAGCAAGTTTAAAGCATCACAATGCAGGCTAAGGGAATTGTTTGCACTCTAGGCTTTGTGCTTTCAAACAATCAGTAATATTTAAACTATAGACTAAGAGGAAAATTCACAGGCTGCCTCTGTAATCGCAGGATGTAACTGCCCCTGATTTTGAAAGGTGGGTGGGAAAACCAGGACAGAATGTCAGGCAAAAGAAATGGACATGAGCTAAATCAGCAAGAAGTTAACCACGAAAGACAATTTGGAAGGGAAAAAAAGAACCTGTATTTTACAGGGTAGATTTTTTCAGCTGGTGATAGAAGGCTGTTCCTTTAGTAGCAAAAACAAAGGATGGCTTATCAGGAAAAGCCACCCTGATCCAGGGTGTGCTGCTTTGACAAAAACAATCTCAGTGTAGCTTTTAAAACGCAGCAGAGCCTATTTCAAAGTGAGCAGCACGAAGGAACAGGCCTGTTGAGCTGTTGAGAGAACAGCACCTCGGTACAACACTGCTTCCCAAAATTAAAAGGGAAAAAAAAAAAACCCAAACCCTTCCCCACAGATGAGCAGGTGAGAAGAACGAGACTCCAGGTCTCTTCCTAACATGTTTTATTTTGACGAGCCTCGGCCAGCCTGGGGAGTGGTCAATAGACAGTTTCTGAGCTTCCTCTAAAAATGCCATGCCAGGATTTCATTGCTCAGGATGATAAACTTCCCTCACGCCACCACACAGACAAGAAGGCTAAAACACGTATCACAGGCAGGTTTTAGTAACGCTGGTTTAAGGAGGGAGTTGTCAAGCGTTCAGTCTACACCATGACTTAGGTGTAGCAGTTTGATCCTGGTAACAGGCACCTGCAACTTCCACGAGGACTGGGACGTTGTACAGACAAAAAGAGTATTTGCCCAAACACGCAGTTACAAGAAGGTTGGCACCCCACCTACAAAGCTGCTGGTGTTTATCAAATCACGGTTATGCTAAAGGTTCTACTCTCAAAAGACACCCATAAAAGCAGAGGCATGAGTATCAGAGAGAGTCTAAATCTACAACACAACGGGGCTGCTACTTCAATTGCTCTACTCTTCAGGGATTGCTTCATTACAACTGAAACCTTCAAACCCAGAGTTAGCTCCATATGGGTTCTCTATAAACTGAATGCCCAGGAAAACAGTACGTTACATTGATGGCCCACGCTAAGCAAAGGCACCTGCCCACACGAGTCCTTCTGGAACCTAAAAGCAGATGTCCTGAGCAGTTGTCCAGCCCGCAACCTCCACCCGAATCCAGGGAACCTGTTTTGCTCAGCACCCCTCAGTGCAGAGGTAAGATGCTATCAGGTTCTGCTCTCAAACGACTTGCTTTGGTCACACACAGACCATCCCTCGACGTTACCCAAGCTCATTGTGGCTTTAAGGAAAGTCTTGAACCCACTAGACCTTGCTCCTTTTACAGGAACGAGACTGGACTTTCTCTTGGCTCACAGATCTGACCAATGCTGGAATTGGTTACTACCAGTGCTTCCAAAACTCGCCCTCTTTTTCTCTTCTCGCATAAGGGAGGAGAACACCTCAGGTATAATGAAGACAGAACAGGCTGAACAACTGCTAAAAGCTGGGTTGTCCTTGCTCACTAGGATAAAACCAGTGTAAAGCATTCTGAGAGTCTAGGGCTGGAACTGTATGCTCTTCATTCAAAGAGTCACTGACTTTCTCTTTACCCAAGCTGCCAGTTGTATCAGTGGACGTAGTCACAAGGGCTTTATGCAAATTAAGTTTCCAAGGATGACTACGTGTAAAAATCTAACATAGATAATTTCTTTTTATCCTTTTTTTTTTTTTTTTGAGATTAACAATACAAAAGACAAAGACACAAAGAGGTCGGTTGCTTTTTGGACCCCTCAGATAAATCTGTGGTGTTTAATACCTGCAAACCCAGCAACGCTGTGAACGCAGCCAAGTGTCCTTCCGTAACAACCCGACGTTTATTATTTAAGCCCCCAAAGTCCACAGAACCTCCTGGGAAGTAGGAAGCCTCCCTGGCGCTCAGCTGGAAGCCCATCACCACCTTATAGACTTGAAACCTTCAGATTTCCAGAAGTATTTTAAGCATCCAAAGCTAAAGCCAGATGTGCACCAGCACGCACACGGGGTTTGAAAACGGCAAGGCTGCTCTTACGTGCATCTTTAAATCACCCTCAAAATCTGGCCCTTTGTTCTTACGCGCCAGTTTAGAGAAGACGCAGGATAAAATAAGGAGCAAGGCTAAAACATCTCACTATGTGCTTTTTAAAGCCTTTCCTGCCTTCTCCCATTCCTTTCCCTCCCTCCTCCTCGTCCCCGCTTTCATTTGCTCTCCCTCCCACTCCGGCTTTCATCTGCAATGTTGTGCACAAGTGTATTAGTAGATGTCTTGCTACACTAGCTCTGGAGGAGGAGGAGGAGGAGCAAAGAATCGTTTACATATCAGGTTTACCACCCGATGGATACGTTTCCTACTTGTGTTTTTACATCAAAAAGATGCAAATTTAGAGAAAGGAGGCACATTCCTCCTTAACGCAATAAAAAGGGGAGAGACGGTTTGAAAGGCAGCAGGGAAATTACAACCAGGCTCGAAGGCAGAGAGCAAGCAAGCAAGCCTGAAACTATATTAAAAAGCCAATATCTATTTAAGATGATATAAATACTGGAAGTAATTCAACATTTGAGAATGCACAGCATGGATGGATGAGTAGAGGAGAGAGAGACACACACGCACAAAGACGGAGACTGAAGAGTCTCCTACTACTGAAATCAAAGAGATCTTTTCTCTTACTTCACAAAGAGCAGCTTTACAGATTCAGGTCAGTCGCCTTCGCTTCGGAAAGATGTTTTTGTGTTCATTTGAGAGCAGCATTACACATTTTTCTCCCTTGCTGCTGGTTTGTATGTCCTGATCGGCTCAATCAATACCACCAGGAAGTCAAGGGAAGTTCGAGTCAGCCTAAGGGTCAGCTTATGTACAATCAGCTTCCTATTAAAACAGCAAAGCCACAGCAGCTCACCTGGCATCTCTGGCCTTCAACCTTCTGATGGAGCTGAAGATTTCAGACATTCACCCAACTCGGTCCTTCCTTTAACTGAAACACAGAATTAGAAAACAGAGTTATCCCAACAATAAAAAAACCCCAAACTATAGCCAATTAAAACTCCATACAAGCCTGGTCTCCCACACGGCCTTTTGACTTCATCATTTTACTCTATTTATTTCTATATATTTATTATCAGCAGCATTACTCTTTTCAATACAACACTGATGACATCATCATGAACCAGTCACTAGAAAATCGAGGCACGTTTTGCTCTTATAAAAAGGGAGGAGTCTCGGTGAAATCAAAAAGCTGTTGATCAGCATTCTTATCTCTTCTCAGTAATTGAGACTGACCAGACCTGAATTAACGTCTGAGACACCGGTTTTTGTTACTGTCATTCTCCCATTCCTCTCGTGTAAATTGCATCCAAATGGCTCTTACTTTCCCCCCTCAGAAAGTACACAAAATAGATTTCTCTCTATTTCCACAAAATAGATTTCTCTCTATTTCATTGGAGTACTCAGAGGCACAGAGGTCAAGCTTGAGGAAGAGAAGGAAAGGCAAAGCCTGTCCTAAGGATATTAGGAGCAGATTTTGTCCTCCCCATCTTACACCGAGTTGTACTTTACTTGAAACACTATTTTGCTAAAAGCAAATGATATGAAAACATGAGACAGGGCAGAAAAGTCCCTCCCTAGGCAAGGACACCCCACAGCCATAGCCTGGGCTCGTGGAACTATCAGAGTAAAACATTCCTTCCTGCATTAAAAGGTTTAGAAACGTAGATATTCTAATATGCCTACAAGAAAAGTTTCTTCCAACAAATCAGTACTTCCAGACAAAAAAAAAAAAAAAAAAATAATAATCCCTCTAATTATTTCTGTAAATACCCAAACCTTTCTAATCTATTTTATTAAATGTTAATGGGAATTAAATGTGCGCAGCACTGAGATCCCAGTTTGCATGTTCAGACAAAATACACTGAAGAATTATGACTCACACAAAAACAATATAACAATGCAAGAATCATTTATCCTCTACTGCTTGAATTAAATTAGGGCATGGACGGTGATGAATCTTTGGGTTTTTTGGGTTTTTTTTAATGGAAAGTTTCCTCATGAGAATGTGATGACACTGAAACTTCAGTAGGTGGAACCTGACTCAACTCAAAACGCCTGGTTTTTGTGTGTGTACTTAATAAAATGATTACAGGTAACATGAGCAGCCCTCTCGAGACTGAAGCAGAGCACTAGAGCTCCAACTCTTTCTCAGAACCTGAAATCTCAGTCGGACGCTGCCACACGAGCTGATGCTAAAACATTTACCTCTGACTGCTGTGGTCTCACCAGTGCCGAGGGGAACGACTGCTTCCCTCGGCCTGCTGCCCGCGCTCTAATGCAAGGCGAGGGTGCCACTGGACTTCACGAGGGTGCAGCGCTGGCTCCCGTGGAGCTTGGTGTCCACCAGGACCCCGGGGGTCCTTCTCTGCCTTCCAGTCAGTTGGCCCCCCGGCACCTGCTGGTGCACGAGGCTGTTCCTCTCCAGGGGCAGGTCTTTGTACTTCCCCTTGATGAAATTCATGAGGGTTCTCTCTGTCCACTTCTCCAGCCTGCTGAGGCCCCTCTGGATGGCAGCTCAAGGATCAGCCACTCCTCCTAGTTTTGTATCATTTGCAACCCTGCTTTGCGCTGCTGATGTCAACCCTCGGAGATCGGCAGCTCAGATGGTTTTAAATCCACCTCACTGTCCATTTATCCAGTCCGTATTCACCAGCTTGCCTAGGAAATGGTCTGGCTGACAGCGTGAAAAGTCTCTCCAAAGTCAAAACAGAACAACATCCACTGCTCTTCTTCACCCACTGGGCTAATCATTTCATAACAGAAGGCTACCAGGTTGGTCACGGTTATTTTCCCCCTCAAATGTCCACGCTGACTACACCCAATTACCTTCTTGTGCTTAGTATGTTTGGAAATGGCATCCGAGAAGATTTGCTATGCTGCCTTCCCAGGGTTTGCTCTTAAGAAACTTCAAATCAGGGCAGACTAGAAAGCGGTGGCAGCATTGCTCTACTGCCCACCGACACCGAGCGCTGCGGTCGTAGGCATTCAAGAGTCTGCAGCAGAGCCACCAACAGAACCCTCAGACACCGTTTTCAAGGGCTGGGATTTGTCTGCAAAAGCAGTTTCCTTCTCCCAAAGCGCAGCTGAAGCACAAGCAGTACTTGGCAGACTTCAGATTTTAAAAGCATTCCTGGTTTGTGTTTGAAAATACCGGGACCTGGAGTGGCGTTACAAAGAACATCCACGCACCTTCTTGGAACAGTAGCAGAAGGAACCAGATGCCTAATGACTCGATACCTTTTATGTTTTATATTCCCCGTAGGACTCTGATAGCTGCGGATACAGATGAGATGAGATACAGGTCCAGGCAAGTATGACAAGATCTGATTTTCATTAGCGCTGAGACATTCCACCCTCCTGGACTTTGATGTGGGTGGTGGGAACTTAGCTACTCCAGAACTCAGAAGAGTATTTCTCAGTTCCTTAAGTTCTTTTATTGCAGCTTCTTTCCTTAGGCTACTTGAGAAAGATGGACAATGCAGCCACATAGCCCTACACTGTTCTACTGTCATAACCTCCCCATACAGGACTGGCCAGCAGTGCAACATGTAGACATTCATCAAAGATGGGGAGCGTTGTGCTTGGTCCCTTGTGCAAAACGACCTTTCAGTCAGCTTTACAAACAGGGGTTTTTGGTTTGGTTTGGGGTTTTTTTCTCTGGTTCTAAGCTACAGTAAAATCTGCCTTTTAAACTTTCCTTAAAATCTGTATTTATTTCTGCCCATGTGAACATATTGTTCCAAACTGGCAAGAATTGCTCATTTACATCTTTTAACATCAACAGAATGCTAATCTATAGTAAACAGCCTTTATTACAAACAAGAACGTGCTGTTAATTAGCAAGAGAGACCCTCCGTCCTCTGCTAGCCTGAGTGGGATGAACCACAGATTATTTCTCTAAGAGGATCAATTACAACCGCACCCCAACCAGCAGAGCTTCTCCCAACGAACAGTTACGCTCCCAGAGCTCCACAACCTAATTCTGGCCTCCGAGCATTTGGGAGTAGGGTGGAGAGGGATCAGAGCAATCTGTTATTTGAAATAAATAGCTCTGAAAGTCCTTACAGCTCCTCAAAGTCCAACATCCCAGGGCCAAGTCCGGCCGTCCCGAGCGGAAGCGGACATCAGAGCAGCCTGTGGCTCATCAGATTTAACTCCAGGAGGAGACTTGGGACAGGGGAGGGAAGGAAGGGAAGGAAGGGAAGGAAGGGAAGGAAGGGAAGGAAGGGAAGGAAGGGAAGGAAGGGAAGGAAGG
>JANIJG010021960.1:52410-75581 GCA_024611175.1 Megaceryle torquata | reverse complement strand
TGCCATGTTATCTGTCTCCGTGCATAACTGATCAGATGGATGATTGAAGGAACACTGCTCTGCTCTGAATAGCAGTGCGTGGTAGACATGGGGGGGGGGGTGGGTTCTATTGCTTTTACTCTTTTGTTCAACAAGGACAACCTATCCCAGCATGGTCCATGCAGGTAACTTGGTACCTCCCCGTATTTTTCTTATTCTTATACTGTGTTCTGCTTAAAGAGAATTTGAAACCAAAACTGATTTGATTTTTAATAAGAAAAATCTTTTCGTATCTTAATATTTTTGTCCTTTGCATTTGTTCCCCCATGAGCTGGGATTTTTCAGGCTGATTATTTTTTACGGTATTAAAAATATAATCCATATGATATATTAAAATATAATTACAAGTGTTATCATATTTTCAGCAGCGTGTTATACCTGGGGAGATTTTACAAGTGCAACTACATTCTTGCAACACCCACACTAGTGATGGAAACCAACTGACCTTTGCTAACCCTTTTCACTGCTAGAAAAGTGAAAACAAAAAGAGGGGAAGGGTTTTTGCTGCTTCCAAGTGTTTCACCTTCACACCGTTTCCTTTCTGATCCAGAACATCTCCCAGCAGTACAACAAAAGGAGATAAGAATTAAGTTCGTAGCCTGGATTGCCACGTTTTTCAGGTTGTGATAAAGAAGTCGTGGCATGGCCACGTGCTGGGGATGGGGTGGTCAAGGGGTGCAGAGCTGCTTCTGATGTCCTAATGCCTTGCCTGCCTGTGGGAGAGCAGCCTCTCCGTGACAGAGCAGCTACTTTTGGTGGGACTCACGGAGCTGGGAAGTGGTTTCAGTGCCGCCCATGCAAGTGGGAATGCACAGATTAATGGGACTGTGCATTCAAGGGAGTCCTTCTGGAGACCTTTCTGTGCTCAGAAGTACCTCTCCAACCTTGCTACTTTTCCCAACACTTCACTTTCCCAAACAGGGGTGGGCAGCTACAGGAGAAGCCCTGATCATAGAATGTATCATAGAATGGTGGGGGTTGGAAGGGACCTCCAGTGATCATCAAGTCCAACCCCCCTGCCAAAGGAGGATCACCCAAGACGTGTTGCACAGGAACGCATCCATATGGGTTTTGAAAGTCTCTAGAGAAGGTGACTCCATGACCTCTCTGGGCAGTATGTTGTAGCTGTGCACTCATGGCCAGCTGTGGGCTGGGTCACTTTGCAGGGCACGATGGTTTGCAGGGCATGTAGCATAAGCCAGCCAAAATGGGTGTGAATTCTGGCATTTGCAGCTGAACTCCCCAAATCCCCCGCCCATCTCTTGGGTCTCCAGTGCTATGTTCCAACTCCTGGGTGAGAAAGGGAGCTTTGCAGAAGGCTGATATTCATGGCTGCATGGCAGTGAGCTGGCACGCTGGTGACAGCTGGCTATGCAGAGGGAGGTGGCCACTCACTGCTGAGAGGGGCCAGCAGAAAATTTTCTTCATGGGGAGGAAATGGGAGGAATCATGGTTCACAAGTGGGTCTTGAGCTGGAGGCATCATGATGCAAACAAGATTGAGTGGCTAATAGGGCTTTTTTTTGGTGGAGGGCCCTTGATCTCTCATCTCCTCTAGCCTGCACCCAGAAGGGGCTGCCCTGGGAGGGCTGCAAACTCATTTATTCCTCAGCTGCCTATAGAGAGATGAAGGCTTCAGAAATTGAGAGTTTGGTGGCTGAAGGATGAATTTGGGGATGCCACCATAAATTACACTGGTGCAGACAAAGAGTTAAAGTGTTGTGGGAAAGGGCTCGCGGGAGAGTTAGTGGGAGGAAAGTAATTGAAAATAAACATCATCAAAATGTCCAAGTGTTTTAGGAGCTTGATTCGCTTTATTCATCCTCTCTTCTTTTTCTCAGTACCCCCAGGAAGTACTTATCTTCCTACAGCTCCTATTTTCAACAGTCTTTATATAAGTGTTTGATGGGATTTATAGAAACACCTGAGCAGGTTAGATAGGTTATAATTCCCACCGATTTCACTGACCTCTCTATGATGGGACACAGGCTACTACAGCTCTCGGGCTTATTTGAAAATATTATTCCAAGTATGCTGGAAGGTGTCGGTCGTATTAAATTTGTGGTTTAAGTTCTGGGAGGTGCCATCAGAGTTGGAGTGATGCAGAGAAATATAAATAAACATAAGGGCGTCTCGGTGGCTGCCGGTGCGCGTGTACGTGTACAGTCTTTATTGGCGACTGAAAGCCCACTGCCTGCTCTTTGGTTTTCCATTTTAGCTGGCCTATTATCAGAGATTTCTGGAGTGTGAGTTTCATAAGTAGAGGTTATCATACATTGCAGGCCATCTCTCCTGCTGGGGAGCAAAATGAAGGTTTGATAATGAGATCGCCCAAAGGCAGATAAGAGCTCGAGCTTGCTGAACAGTCCCTCAAGGTTTCCTGTGATGGCAGAGAGGAGGGAATGCAATTTATTATCCTTCTCGCCTTGTACCTTCCCATTGTTTGAAAAGCCAAAGTAGCAAACCACGCGCGTTCAAAATAAATAAATTAATAACCAGAGTGGGAGACTGGTGTGTTGTTGTTTTGCTGGGAAGAAGAAGGTTTGTGATTTGCTCCGACACCATAAAGGAAGTGTCCGAACTCCAAATCCTGAAATTCCATTTAGAGTCCAGGCTCTCTCCCCCTCTCCTCCCACCTTCTCTCCAGCTAACATCTTATTCTAAAATTGAGTCAAGTGCTTTATCTTGATAGAGGATAGAGGGTGGCTCTGTAACCACTGCCGATAACCTTCCCATCTCTAGTTCTGTTTGCTCTTCTTTCCTGCTAAACGCTACGAAGTGCATTACAGTAAAGCAAAAGGTCAGATTTAAGCCGTAAAACACCGAAGATTCAGAGCTGAAGTTGCCACATCATTAAGTCACAGCATCTTCATGCTTATGTTTTCTAGCACATATGGTATATAAAATCACCTAGTGTTTCACAACCCTCTTAAATAATTAGGCACAACAGGGTTTGCTGGGTGACCACCTGGATAAAGTCAAAACAGTGGCATCTGCATCAACCAGATGGGAATCTGCTCTTTGCTGCCATCAGGAAACGGACAGCCAACTTCCACTCGAGTGAACCAAAAACTGCCTTCTTCCAGATACAAAAGGAGTTTAGGAGAGAGCAGTAAATGTGTCTTCCTTCAATTTTCAGGTTGCGGAGTCCCTGTTGAAACCAAAAGGAAGAGATGCTGTTCCCCAGCCTGAGGAGGTAAGGCAAATTTGTATGTCATCAGCAAACAGTGTACCTGGCAATGGTGTTTTGAAGGCAGGTTGAACAAAGACTTTTTATTTGTTTCTGTTATTTAAAAGAAACAAAACAAACAAAACAAAACCCCAACCATCCAAAACAAAAGAAAAACCAACAAAACAAACAAAAAAGTGGAGGAGGGAGATTATTAGCAATTTAGTGTGAGGCTCCATTAGATCAAATCACTGCCAATGATAGTCACTTATTTCCTCCATTTCATAATGATTTACTCTATAAATTAATGTCCTCCTGTTTAAACGCACTCAGTGATTCAGCTCTGGGTACCATGGCAATATGTGACAGGGATTCGGGCTGAACCCACCAGTCATATGGCTCTCCGTGCTGTCGTTATGCTATATGTGCGCCGGTAATGGGGGGCTATGTGAGAACGTAGACAGATATTATGCAAACATATACTGACTTAAGTATCAATCTGTCACTGGTGTAACTCATTGTAATGGCTCCACCAAAGTCATTACAGGGTAATATGCATTACAGCATGTTAAACATCTATCATGGGTGGAGGTTCTGAGGAGCCACGAGGAAGTTATAAGAAGCTACCAACATCCAGATCTGGAAGACACTCAGATATAAGGTTTTCAGTTCCTTTCCCCCCTGCCCCATCCCTTTCCACCCAAAAACAAAACAAAAAAACCAAAACAAAACAAAACAAAAAAAAATTGAAAAAAGTGTCTCACAGCTTTAAGAAGAAATAATAAAAAAAGAAAATCCTCTTGAGCTTGTACGTACAAAGCACACACAAGTTAACTGCAGCAGTTAAAGTCAAATCTCTCTCTTAGACACAGACACAAATAGGGTTTGATGGTGGGAAAGCCTTAGCCTGGCTCTGCTACGCAGAGGTTTTAGGACGGGATCCCTTCTTCTGTTACCCCTAAAAGTCACTCGGCCTGATTTTGTGGTACAGAAGTGAAAGGAGATTGTCACCTCTGAGTCCCTGTTTAGCTAATCCATGTCCTCTCCTCCCCGACACACCCGGGTATTGTATTAGCACGTCCATAACCCAGAGCAATCCTTTCTCCATTAAAAAATACCCTGGTTAATAACCACTGAGAGCTTTCAGTCCCAGGTTTTGCTGTGGGTCACTCCTCTTTTGGGTGAGCAAGATCCTGTCGAGGACCAGACAGGGTAAGATACCTCTGGTCTGACACTAGAGACTTAGGTTAAGCTCTTCCCCTACTCTGCATTTTTTGGTGTCTTTTCAAAGAGAGATTCTGCAGCACTGCCTCAGCCATCTCAAGTTGAGAGAGTGTCTGGCACGGGAGGTGGGGATATTTCATTGTTCAGTGCAGACTTGGCTATTTTGCTGGCGTAATACGCGTTCTTTGGCCAATCCAATGAATTAGAAAAGTACTCTATTTAAAGGTTAAATCGTTGATGCTCCATCAACATGTATGGGAGGTGACATGCAAATCCAAAGTGATCCAAAGCGATTGGCTCCGTCTCCAGCCAGCCTGGTGCCGTAGCCAAGGATAAATGTGAGTGCACAAAGAGAGTTTACCCACTGCTTACTGCTCAGCCTGGGCACTCGGTGGTGCATTTACTCACTTTTTTGTGTACTAAAGCAGTACTGATACAGCTCACAGCATCCTCAGGCAGTTGTATAGCGGGTCAGGAAAGAGGCTTAATAGACTGAAGGTGCCTGAATGCAGTGTTACAGTAAGTAACCAGCTCTCTTAAAAGGAGAGACTGGTAAAAGGAAAAGCCCAGGGAACAAACACTGGATCTGTTGTGCTGTTACCATTTAACCTGCATTCACTGCCAATTGAAATGCACTTTACATTACTTCAGTCAGATACTTCAAAGGAAATCCTAGAGATGGGAGCACTTAAGCAAGAGCACTTCTGGTGGTAATGTGTGTATTTGAAAGCCTGGCAATTGGGAAGGTTGTGAATACAGCGACATACCCAAATATAGCTGTAGCTTGTTACACGTAAACGGCAAGGCTCGTTCTGATATTCCTGCTCCTATTCTGCCCTTCCTTCCTGCGAAACAGTGTGATTCCTCCATCTGTCAGCATCTCCACTATTTGTGTTTGCACGTAACAATGTTCTCCTGTGCACGTTATCCCACACGGCAGCTCGGTGAGAAAAGCTGATGTAGTACCAGGTTATAAAAAGCCTGAAGAAGACATTCAAGAAAGGCTCTGAGGAAAGTATTGTTACTTCTACAGCACTGCCTAAGCCTTATGGGCCCACGGGGGAAGGCAGAAGAGTCAGGCAAAGCCATGCAGGAAGCTGAGGGCAGGCAGAGGATATGCAGGGCTGGTGCCACCTTTGGGCTTTTTGGCTCAAGCATAATCAAGCAGATTATCTGGTAAAGGTGTAAACCTAGAGCAGGTGAAACCCTTGTGTGGAGGTTCTCGGCTTGGTGTAGTTAAGTCCTCCTGAGTGAGAGGACTCACATGGAGGTCTGATGTGTTTGAATTTGTTCATGCTGGGCGTTGAGTTCACGTAACTCCACCATGTCCTGCAATGTGAGATGTGGGGTTTGCCACCCTCAGACCTTTGTGCCCTGTGCACCAGGACTGAAGAACAGGCAGTACCTGCATCTGCAACAGACAGGCTTTTGCAGAGTTTGCTGGGATATAACCCCTTCCATTTCCCACCACATGCTGGTGCACACTGAGAACTGGAGCACGTGGCCAGGCATGCATGTGCATGTGCAAGGTGATATTAGTGAGTCTCAAAGAAGTTCTTGTTACTTAAACATTATTATAGGGTATATCTGCTGCAGCTCACCGTGAGATATAAAAGACACAGCATGAGGAATTAGAAAGTACAGCATGGGGAAGGGCAGTCTGTAGGTGTTGGACATCATGTGGGCAAATCCCACTTGACCCAGGGAAAAATGTATCAGCCAAACTTTTTTTGGTTCACTGTCTTGGAGAAATGTTGTTGCTTCATAGCTTTCTGCATTTGGGTACCATCGAGTCTCCATCTTCATTGTTATGATGGGTGAGGGTTTAAAAGAGAAGTGCTTTCTGGATTCTGGGCAAGAAATGTCTCTTTATGGAACGGGTTCAGAAAAAGCACTTGAGAATACCTGGCAGTGTGAGATCTTGGAGCTGGGGAGAAGAGCCACAGCTGCTCTTTTCCCCAACACAAATGGCAGTACTGTGAGAACACACTGACCTTTATTCAGCACAATTAAATGCCATACAAATAACTAACTAATTCTGTTTAGCAGCACTGCTGCTTTTATCTCCCTGTGGCCGTAACCAGGTAAAATTCCCCTTTGCTGGTCTGACCGTGTGTTGACACGTTTAGGGCTGTGGCACAAAAAGGAAAGGTCCTGTTTGCTCTGTCCCTGAGCAAGGATGTCCTCTTCCCGCTCCAAGCTCTGATGGATGATTTGGAAAGGCAGCTGATGGACAAGGAGTGGCGAGGAGGGGAGGAAAGGTTGCATGCTGCTACAGTAGCTGGGACGGTTCCTGTTTTGCTGGTGGAAAATCAGAGCAGTGACTGCAGACAACACACACAACAAACCTCATCCCAGTAAGGGACATGTTCAGAGAGCAGCATCTCTTAAAATTTATTGCAAGCAGTCTGGTAGCTCAATCTCCTATTAATTTTGCTTGACTTGCAAAGACAGTTGTAAAGACTCTGGCTCAGTATCTGCTGATAGTATCTGTGGGTTTTGAGAATATAATGACAGCTATTTTGTGCCATTCACATGTTCATCCATAGGGCTGAAGCCTCCCTCCTCTTAAAAAACCCCGCTCCATCCCGCCTTTCACGATGACGTCCTGAGCTGGAGTATGATCAGCCTGAGGTTCTGGCACAGCGCCAGGCTACTCAGGTGATTCTCTAGGGATTTTAGTTGCTAAAAATAAAATAATAATAATAAAATAATAATAATAAAAAAACAACACCCAACCAAAGGCTCTACTGAGCATGTGCAAATAGTAGTTTCACAAATCACAAATGCATTTAGCACAGCCAAATTTCAACAGATTTTCATGGGAACTTCAAAAGGCAACAGGCATATTCCCAGCATCAGATCCTTCCGCATCCCTCTGTAATAGCCAGAATTTAACAGAGCAGATTGACGTTCATTTTGTATCATGGGAAAACCTGGGGTTTGGGATTTTTTTTTCTTTGATTTCTTTTTTTTTTTTTTTTCTTGGAAACCTCTAATCTGTATTACTTGATTTTTTTATTTTATTTTATTTTCAAAATTCACCATTGTGAAATTTCAGGGGAAACCATAAATTCCCAATAAAAACAACTACTAAGGGAGTCCTGGATTTAAGACGTTGCCTCTGAAGATCTGGATAATATACCCCCTTCTACCAGCCTCACAGGGTTCTTACACAAGGTGCTAATATTTCTGGAATGATTAATTGATGTAAGCTGCTCATTTTGGGGTTGATTTGCTGGAATGTGGTTTTAGAGGGGGTGCTGAGCTACCCCAGCCACATGCAGGCAGTGCCCCAGGGTGTGAAATACGCACTAGTGCATCATCGAAGTTTGGGTACTGCAAATTAGTGAGTTTTGGTGAACTTCCTGTTTGTGACTCAGAACTTTCCTCTGTAAAGTGGCAGTAATGTCACCCTTCTCCTGAATTAATGCTAAACTGATGAATACCATAGACAAGCTTGAGAGGAAATTAGTCATTGCCTTCAGAGCAGCATTTGAGTAGTTTTCTGGAAATAAAATAACGAATAGGTATCAAAAGTTCTTCAAAGGAGCTCTGTACTTTTCACATAGGGACACTTCAGGAAAAAAAAAAAGGCATGTGAACATTTAGCATCATCTCCCCGTGGGTCTCTTGACTTTGCTCACAATCAGTAGAGACACATCTATGGGCAGAATTCCTCCTTCTTCTCATCTCTAAACCCACAAAACCCTTGAATTACTTTTCTTTTTAATTGAATAAAATCTGATCAATGCTTCAAGTAGGAAACATTTTAGGATAAGTTTCAGCTCAGAGTAGTTTGGCCGAGTTTTTATCCTCAATGCATAAAAAGGATTATGCTGAGAACACTGACATCACCTTAAATATAGCAGCATGAATATGACACTGTAATAAATCTTTCCAGCTTTTAATTTTGATTCAAGAGAAATGTTGGTTGAAAATATTTTCTTTCCCAGTTACTTTCCCCTGTCTCAAATGTGCCCGCGCTCTCAGACACCATCTGACACAGCCTTGTCAGTCAGGAGGGTGAAGGGTCAGGAGGGTGCTACCACCCCCCAACACAGCACACCTCAAAAAAACCTTTTGTGGATCCACCTATAGCAGCAAAATACTGATTTTACCTGTTGCAGTTGCTGTCTGGGCAGAAGGAGGGATAAAGTCTCTTGATAAGATGTAACAAAAGAAAGTTTGACTGGTAAAACCTGAGCTCACACTGGGAAAATTCCCCCCTTACAACTTTTTGGGGGCTTCATCACAAAGGTGGTGGTGGCCTCAGTGCATCACTGCCAGGCTGTGCTCTGCTGGAGTTTGCTTCTGCAGCTCAAGAGAGGGATGGGACCCAGCCAAGTAACCAGGAAGGGGAAATTTGCTGTATAAGTGAAGCATCAGCAGATGTCTTAAAAGGCCTCCTGAGAGTTTGTTATAGTCTGGAAGATCTGAGAGTAATAAAATAGAATACAATCGATTATAGAACCAAGTTTCTATCCTGACTGCCACACCTAGAGGAAAACGAGTACTATTTCTCGTGGGCAGAAGAGACTCTGCAGCCAGGGTCTGAATGCTGTCCTCCCCTAAAGGCAAAAAGTTGGGAATGGTACAGCTCAGGTTGAGGTCTGATGACCATCACAGAATCACAGACTCACAGATGACAGTGGTTGGAAGGGACCTCTGGAAATCATCTCATCCAACCCCCCTGCTCTAGCAGGGTTACCCAGAGCAGGGGGCCCAGCAGCGCAGGGTCCAGGCAGGTTTGGAATCTCCCCAGAGAGGGAGACTCCACAAAACTGTTAAACTGCAAGGAATTAAAATGCAGAGAAAATTATTTAGGAAAGAAAAAAATCAACTTTGTAATTTAACTTCAGTACAGAGATAAAGTTTTAAGAAATGATTGGCAGTTTGGGTGTCTGTTGTCTTGGGAGCCTGAGGTTGGACTCTTTAAAGAGAAATGATGTGATGAAGAGAAAAGAGTGTGATGGCAGCGGCGATGATCATGTTAGAAGGAGATGAGGTGGAAATAAACATTGTTCTGAGCTATTGAGAAGACACAGAGGAGTGGTAGAACAAGAAGGAGAGGTGGCCATTCTTCATCAGTTAGGTAGACAGACCCTGAGGTCTCTAGGATCTTGGGACTTGTTGCTGCGAGTTCTGAAATAATGCAATTTGAGGACCTCTGTTGGTATTTTTGAAGGGATCTGGACAGCTGACTTTATTTCAAGGTGATAATTTTTTATGATGTTGAGGTTCCGATGCTTTGAGAAGATGAATTAGGGACTTTGAAGTCTTAGACGTGCATCTCATCTTTTAATTTAAATTTCAGTAACTAAATAGGTAGGAATAAAACCAGAAGTGATTTGGTGTCACTTCCAGAGCTGAATAAAATGCTGAACCTAACTAAAACCCACTGATGGTGAAAAAATAACCTCAGAGTTTAAAATTAATCCCATTATTGTGCTCTAAAACATTACTAATTGATGTCGAGGTTTTGGCAAATCCCATTATTTTACTACTATCTTTCCTCCTAAATATTTCATAGCCAGTTTTTATTTCTTTTATTAAATAGTCACTTTAGAAGAAAGATAAATTCCCTATTAGTGAAGATCAGAAGCACACGACCTTCAGGGTCTATCCATGAAGATTTCAAGCAGGATCTGTAGGAATGAAGAGCAAAGAGGAACGGCTGGGCATGAGCGGTCCTTGCACCGCTGCATCACCCTATGTTAGGGGGTCCTGCTGGACCCCAGCACACAGCTCCACGTTCCTGCAGGATGATCACACTGCATTTGTGAAATGATAACGGGATGCTGAGCAATTCAGCACCACAGAAGACCACGTTCTGTAATCCCTACGCGCACAGAATAATAACGGCGCTTCGCAAGGAGTCCCATTCAATGCAGTGGGACTCTCTTGTAATCAATATATTTGTTTCCAAATTATAGTGTTATTGGTCCAACTTGATCTTTATTCCCGTGAACCAATTGCCTGTGCAGAAGGCCTGGAAATGATGCCACAGCGAGGGCTGCTCTCGTCCCACTCCCATTGTTCAAGGACTCCAGTCCTCAGAGTTATTGTTCAAGCTGCCAGTTATCTCCGAGTGCTCTCAGCAGATGTTGGGGGGAGGGGACAATTTTTTTTTTTTTTAAGAAGTTTTCCTCTTTAAGGACCAACCCCAAAGAGAGATTAATTCTATTTACTCTCCCCTGCACTATGTTTTGACGCTTTAAGTCAGAAAATATTTAGAGAGGAAAATGTGTTTCCTTGCTGTTCAAAATAATAATAATTTGCCATGGAAATTTATTACCAGCTTCAAAGGGAGCCCTAAATTTGCTGATAGTAAATAAGGGACAATCCTGCTTTCATTACAGTCAGTGTAGCTATTCTTATGGGGTTTCATGGGCACTGCTTTGAATGGAGAGCTGTCCACAACACGCTTTTTCCATTCTATGAGCATCCTCCAAAGTTCAGCATTTATTTCTGTCTGTGGTGGAACAAACTGAAAAAATAAAGAAATTTGGACTAGTTTTTGAAGACATAGGATTGTATCAAAATATTAGTTTTTAAATAAGAAACTAGCTATCGTAAGAAGGTTTCTTAGATTTGGGACTGCTGGATTATCTTAATGAAGAGAAGAATCTTTGGGGCCCTGACCTGATCTCTGGAGTGGTGGTCTTAGTCATAAAAGATGGAGGGTTGAAGCTCCTTCTCAAGAAGAACTTTTCACTCCACATCTGCTTGATGATCCACTCAACCCCAAATCAGGTGATGGAGTACAACAGCTCTCCTTTTTCTGCTCTCTCTCATGTGCACATGAGAAATAAACAAGGAAGCCCACAAGAAAGCTGGTGGATATGGATTTGTCTTCATGCAATGTTTTTGCTTTAATGAGAAGTGATACTTCATAGAACCATAGACTCAGGTTGGAAAAGACCCTTGGGATCATCGAGTACAACCATTAACCCTGCTCTACAAAGTTCCATGTTCCCCAACACCACATCTAAATGACCCTTAAACACATCCAGGGAGGGTGACTCAACCCCCTCCCTGGGCAGCCCACTCCAGTGTCTGACTGCTCTTGCTGTGAAAATATTTTCCCTAATGTCCAGTCTAAACCTCCCCTGCTGCAGCTTGAATCCATTCCCTCTTGTTCTATCTCTAATTACCTGCGAGAAGAGACCAGCGCCAACCTCTCTACAATGTCCTTTCAGAGAGTTGTAGAGAGTGATGAGGTCTCCCCTCATCCTCCTCTTCCTCAAACTAAACAGTCCCAGCTCCTTCAATCACTCTTCCTAAGATTTATTCTCCAGGCCCTTCACCAGCTTCGTTGCCTCCTCTGCACTTGCTCCAGAACCTCGATATCTCTCTTGTATTGAGATGCCCAAAACTGGACACAGTACCCAAGGCGTGACCTCACCAGTGCTGAGTACAAGGGTACAATCACCTCCTACTTTCATGAAGAAGACAATGTCCCAGCCAGTTCTGCTTCAGGGAAGGTGAAAGTGTAGAACACCTCAATGAACGAAGCTGACGGGATCCACACAGAGAGCTCCTGTCCTGTGCTTGGTAGTTCACATCCCATCCAAAGGGACCTTCTTGGCTTAGCTCCCTGCCTAGCCCTAACCTTATTGCTGAATATTTAGCCAGGCAAAAACCAAAACCAAAACAAAAAAATGAATCCATGCCATGCCTTGATTAGGGATTAGGAATGTTAACTGGGCAGTGCCTTTTTCTGCAGGGGTATGCAGCCCCTACACCTTTAATTAGAGTAGCCCATGGTACTCGCCGTAAAGCTGATAAGTAATAAATAGCTGCCTTTGTCACATGCAAGTTCAGCATTGTGAAACGGCACACGGACGGCTTTAAAAAGCCTTTGATTAAACCCAGCACTACAGTAAATCTACAAACACAGAGGAAAGAAAAGAAGCTATTTAGTCTGTGCCAGTTCCCGGCATTAAGTATGCAAATTTCTCGGTGTCTTCGGCTCCCAAGAACAGCAGGCACTGAATGCAGCAGCAGCAGCAAGCGGCACGACATCATTCATTTCAATCATTAAAACAAAAGCGGGATAAATCGCTACCTAATTTGTAAAATATGCTTATCATATAGGCTCTTTGGTCTTTAAGAAAAGCACCAGCTGAATGAGAATCACTGAATTATTTTGAAAAAAAAAAAAATAAAAAAAAAGCTTGAATCAATTCTGGTTTTCCCCCTTCTCCCAATGATTGTTCTTTTCTTTCCTTTTCCTTTCTTTTCCTTTCTTTTTCCTTCCTCTCCCTTCCTTTGCCCTTTCCCTTCCCCTTTATTCCCTTTCCCTTCCCAGTTTCAGGTGAAACCTCTCTGTTGCCTTCCATCAGGGTCCCACCCCAAGCCATGGGCAAACCAGAGTCTTTCTTCCTGACCATGAAGAACTCAACATTCCCATGTCTGTCCTTCTCTCTCCCTCTTTGAAAACCCAGAAGGGTAACACCAACCAAACCCCAGCCACGAGCTCCATGCTGAGTATCACCCATCACCCCGCATCCACCCGGCCGTCCAGCAGCTCCCACTGCCCTCCCCATGCAGTTGATCAGCCATCTCCATTCCTCCCTGCATGGCATAATATACACCCAAAGAGCCTGATCCTGCAACCTACTGGGAGCCACGTGCTGAGGGAGCTCAGCTGAGTGGTGTTCATCACCCCTGCCAGAGGGATGGGGCTATCTCTGGCCTCTCTCCCTGCTCCCGGGTGCTCAGCTCAGGCACCATCACTCTTTTTCCACAAGGATCTTCATCACAGGATCCCTAAACAGGTTAAATTCTACCCCATCTGAATGTGCAGTGGCCTGTAGATAACTTATCCTTCCGATTAGACTGTTCCTTTTACATGAATCGATTCACCAGCATCTCCTCATCTCGTGGCTACTCGGGATGCAGAGGACACAAACGTTCTGGACAAGGCTGCCCTGTTAACATGTCCTTGCCTACGTGGCTGCTCTGCCTCCACTCTACAACGTGTGTGCGATGAGAAGCGGGGCCAACAACCCTTCTCTTCTCTGAAAAGTGTCCTTCGATGATTTACCAGCTGTTCAGCCATTCAGCTGTTCAAGGATAGTGCCTCTGGCAGTACAGCTCCCCACTGTTGTTATGCTGGGGCGTCAGCAGATGGAGCATATCATGGTTATTGAAGTTGGATACAGTGACTGTCAGAAGCCTTGCGTTGCCTGGCATATGCAAATAGATGCCAGGCATCTGGTTGTGTCTTGGGCCGGCCACATTAAAAAACACTAAAAGAAACCTATGGATTTCTTGTGTTACAAATAGTGTGGCCAGCAGGACCGGGGAAGGGATCGTCCCTCTCGACTGGGCACTGAAGAGGCCACACCTCAAATCCTGGGGTCAGTTTTGGGCCCCTCACTACAGGAACATTGAGGGGCTGGAGTGTGGCCAGAGAAGGGCAACGAAGCTGGGGAAGGGGCTGGAGCAGGAGTCTGGTGAGGAGTGGCTGAGGGACCTGGGATTACTCAGCCTGGAGAAAAGGAGGCTCAGAGGAGACCTTCTGACAGATCCCTGGCAGAGCTCCTCCCTGGGGAGGGTCAGGCTCTGCTCCCAAGGAACAAGCAACAGGAAAAGAGGAACCAGCCTCAAGTTGCCCCAGGGGAGGTTTAGGTTGGAGCTGAGGACAATTTCTTCCCCTTGAGGGTAGTTAAGCCCTGGCCCAGGCTGCCCAGGGCAGTGGTGGAGTCAACATCCTTGAGGCATTTCAAAGCCATGGAGATGTGGTGCTGAGTGACATGGTTTAGTGGTGCCCTGGCAGTGCTGGGGGAATGGTTGGACTCGATAATCTGGAAGATTTCTTCCAACCAAAATGATTCTACGATTCTGTGGTTAGGGAGACATCCTGGACGTAGCTTGGGTGGACTGTGCAGCAGCTACTGTGCAATTTGTGATGTGGTGGATAAGTCAGGGAAGGAGGAGTTTTCAGAAGTAGTAGGTGTACGAGCGGCCGTGCAAAATGCACACTCGACAGCCAGGTGCTGCTGGCACTGGATGGGCGCAATTGCACTGCAGTGACTGGGTGCAGCACCCACATGCTGCCACCAGTGCCTGGTGGTTGTTATCAGAACAGGAGGTTGAATGAAATACCTGATGCACTTTGGGATGCTTGTGCCACCTTTAGTTCACTTTGGTATTAATTTAGTTCATTGTTGGCAGAACACTTGAGGAAGGAGAGTTAAAAATCAGCTTATCTCCAGTGTTCTTCAGGCTGGCTACATCACCCATCCAGTCAGCAGATGAACAAGCAAAGTGCATGAAAAACCCAGCCCAGATTGGTGCAGTTTGCTTCTGAGAGTAAACTCCACGCCTCTGTGCATGGAGCTCATATTATACCACAATTCCTACCAATTCCATGGGATCTTCTACAGCCAGGCCTTCTAATTCTCCAGTTGAGTCTGAGAAAGGATTTTTAGCTCCGTGCCTGTAGGATGGTGACTCTCAGCACCAAGGTATCGAACAGCATTGGAGATGTTCTTGCATTAAACAGCATCATTGCATACTGCCTAAAAAACACAGGCTGATGCTAAAGCGTTGCACTCAGATATGCGATGAGGGCCCACTGAGATGAAATATTGTGATATACAGGTGTCCCTGCTGTCAGTGTCACAACTCAGCAGAGTGTAACTGTGTTCTTCTGCCACGGGGCAAGTGGAGAAAACAATGTTTTCTTTCCTTCCCCAGCAACGCCTGGCATCATGGAACAGCTACCCGCAGAGTTTTCTTTCCTTCTCCTCTGGAGGTGAAACATGTTCTCTCCTCCCATCCTGGCTCTGTGGAGGGTGTGAGAGGAACCACAGCGTCCCAGTTTGTGGTGCAGCAAAGGGATGTCTCGGGCTCCAGTGCCACTCATCACATCTTCCCTCCTCTGCCTGGCAGTCTCCTGGCACCCTCCATGCAAATTCCTCTCCTAGCTACTGCCTGCTCCTGTGCTTCATCCTTGGCTTCCTTTGCAACATCAGAGGAACATAAAATGGGGAGAAGGGAGAGGAAGGACATCCTGAATATTGTGCCTTCTAATGAGGCTGGCCATGCTCAAACAGCTTTTCAGGAGCACACCGTGTTTGATTTGCTGGCACGGGGCTTTCCAGCCATGCGCGTTATTTCCAGCTCCATCCTCGTGGAAGTGCCCGTGACCTCTTGGGATCACAGAGCAGCTTTCACCAATCCAGAAAGACCTGGAGAAAGCAGCTGAAATCCAGATTCCTCCTCTGTCTTTGGTTACGGTGTTCTTACCATGAAGGGACTTGTAGGAACTTCAGCAGCACAAGCTGTTCCCGCGATGTTGTTGTATAAATATGTTTTATGTATAAATATGCATTTGAATCCGTGTTTGGACTCAAACCTGTCTGTTCATCCAGCTGTCGAGTAACCTCTGCAAACAGCAGGGTCCTTCGTGACAGATTGAAACCAAGAGAACCGCTGCCTGTTCTGCAAAACATATTTAATTTGTTAAAGAGATGGGAACTTTGTTGAATTAATAAGCTGTGCGAGAGAAGGGAGCTGCTCTCCGAAGAGCTGAGTCCTGGTTACAAGTGCAGTTTGCAGCTTGCTGGTAATCCTGCAATTAAAGCTACAGTACCAGCCTATCACAAAAATGAGATTTGCATAATTTGAAATTTGAGGAAAATCTCTAAATACTTTAATTTTGATAGAAACTGTTTCCACTGCTGACATGTGTCTACACCTATAATTTCAGTTGATAAATTGCTGTAATTTCTCCTCCATTTCATGTTCTTTCTAACATTAATTGTCAGTTGTAGAGTAAAACAGTAGAAAGAGAGAGAGAGAGGGAGAGAATAATGTCATTGTGCTTTTGTGGTGTGAATAGCCTTCCGAGGAATGATTATCTTCCACACAGATGCAAATAAAAAGAAGAGAGAGAGAGAGAGAGAGAGAGAGAGACCTCTTGGCTTGCACAGAACTACCACCGTGGGCATCACTGTCCTGCTGTGGGATAGGGAAGCAAGGGGTTAAAGCTAGATAAAGGTACCCAGTAGTGGATGTGGCCACTTACCAGGCTGCTGGAAGGAAACTTTCCTTTGGGATGTGAGGCTGTGGAGGATGCTCAGTGATGCAAAGCTGGGCAGGTGGAGGCCTGAGCTGCAGGGTCGAAGGAGCTGAATCCTCTGCTCCAGCCACCTCCTGCCCCAACCAAGACCTGCCCAGAGCCATTAGCAGTGATGGAGCCACCCAGCTGGGTTTCCCCTGCTGGGCAGTGAGAAGGAGGTTGCTCAGACTGAGGGGGATAAAGGCAAATGGAGGGTCCCTGCACAATGGAGCCTCACAGCACTGCCTCCTCCTGGGGTCTGCTCCCCATCCCACCTCCCCAAACACCACTTTTCAAGCTACTTTTAAATAAAATACCCTTTCAAACAGAGGGCTAGTGGTACTAAATTATTCTATTAATTTATTATTCATGATGAAAAATTATTCTAATAAACGGTGAAAAATTATTCTAATAACATTCTATCCTATTAATATTCTGCAGCCGAGCAGTTAAACTCACTTCCTGTGGCTGCTCCCCTCCTTAGCGCTGATCTATTTCTTACAGAGTTTATTGAAATTAAAAACTGCTTCTTTGGAAATGTGCTGCATTTAACAAAACCAGTGGGGGGAGATGAGCTGTGAGCGAGGAGAGAACCAGGCACGGGTTTCTCCCTGCTGCTGACAGAGCGAGGGGTTGCACGGCGCAGTGCATGCCGAGTGAATCAGTAGAGTAGCAGGCAGGAGATGGTCCAGACTGGGTCATTTGTGTGCTCTCACCCAGCAGATCATTGCCTTTTAGGACTGGGTATTGCTAATCCAGTGTCTCCCTGCAGGGAGATGGCTCCTTGCCTGTCCCTTCCCTTGGCTGATGCTCTGGAAGCTCCAGTCCTGCACCTACCTCGATACCCCAAGCTCGCGTCTCTTCTCACACCCGTTCCTCGCTGCTAGAAACCTTCCTAAAGCCCAAGGAGCTGCACCACCCTAGCTTGGAGATCATCTTCCATGGGAATGAGTGAGGCTTGTAGCCAAATAAAGGGCCAAGCTGGAGACCTGGACCTTGGGGCCGGTCCCGGCAACATCCTGTCGCGCCTCCTCCCTGCAGGCTCCCCGTGCACTGGCACCACGTGCTTGCCAGGCTTTGTGCCAGAGAAATTTTCCTAATGGTTCCTCTGCCTGCTTTGCTTGCTGCTCTCCTCGCCTGCCAGCTGGCTGGGGTGGTCCTCTGCCGTTGCAGGCAGCTGGGGAGGGGTTTCATGGGTATGCAGGGCTTGGGAGCCCTGTGTACAGGTGGCAGGGCATCCCCAGTGCCCACTGCAAGGTCCTCTGGGAGCCCACCACTCCCCAGCAGGTCCCAGGTCACTTTCTGGGTCCCTGCTCAGGGCAAAGAGATGTGGGAGATTGTGATGGGGAATCCCCAGTCCCCAGAGCTTGCAAGTCCTCACAGCCATCAGAGGAAGATTCCTACGGAGATGTTGCAGAGAGGTGTCTCAAGGGCTGAACCCTGAGTTACTCAGGGCTCCTCTTTCTAACTGGATTCTCTGTTTGAATGATTTTAGAGAGTGGACAGCAGATAAACAGGTACCACTGGGCACTTCTGAACCTGCCTGACAAGCCAGTATGGTGCCCTATCAGCTGCCTTTGCTCTCCATAGGATTTAGAGGAAAAATACCCTCTGACTTTGTAAAGGAGCAGCATGTCCACATCTGTGGGTCTGTTGGCCACAGGTGTTGCTTTCCCCAAAGCTCCTCTGATCATCCTTGGCTCTGTCTGCTCAAAATCTACTCCATGCCAGAGCAAGATGATCTTCAGACCTTTTCTTTTTCCTATTTTATTTCTTCTGTCTCTTCAAACCTACAAATCCCTTGCACAAATACATCAGCTTCTACACGCACCTCCCTGCCTGGCACAGGCAGTTATGCCAATTGCAGGCAAATCAGAAGCACAAGTGTGTGTTAAATGTTCCTGGGACTCCAAGTCCCAATAAAATAAGTTAACCTCCAGGTGACATTATCACAGCTTTAGCAAGTAGAGTGCCTTAGTAAAAGGACCTCATCTCAAAGGACTTCCACTGAAACCCTCATCTTCTTTGTGTGTTCCTCCCTCGCAGCGTGGGTAATTAAGGGACCAGCCACAGCCCAGAAGATTCCTTAGCTTCTGTGTTTGAGGATGTCTTTCACTCTATTTTTTCCCTCTTCTCTGATGGCATATTAGATCAAACCATTAAGCAACATCCTCTGTTTCTCCTGAGAATATTCATCAATAATAATGAATAGTACTTGCTCCAGGGCTGCCCCCTCCTTGCCCAGGATTATTGCTGGTACATGATGCAACCCTGTTGAATAACTCCGGCGTTTGTTTTCATTTCTGACTTTCATTTAATGTGTTTTGGTTTTTGTTTGTTGTTTTTGTTCTCTCTCTGGGAGCATGGAGACCCCACTTTGTTCTGACTTTGGAAGTAGGCAGTCAGCTGAAGTGGAGATTTTATCTGATCCAGTGGGGAAAAGGTTTTACATCAAAGTAACGCACAAGTGGAAACTCCTTAATACTGGTCAAGTGCAGGGCTGTACAGCTTCCTTACCTTTGTCACACGGGGACTCGGCTGTATCGATGTGTTTCTCTTTTTGCCCCACAATACACTTACTTAGCGGGCTCGCATGGCACCAGGACAAAACCAAAATATTTTAAAGAAAGTATCTTGATTTTGGGTTATTTGTCCTATACCCCAGTGGCAATCTCAGACCCGTGCACTGTACAGCCTGTGAAGGGATTTCTCTGAGTGATTGTCCTCCTGGTCAACAGATGATGGATGAAATCTCAAAATAATAATTCAGTGAGTAAAATAAAGGGTTGCATTCAAGAGAGGTGGATAGTGCTCCAGAATTAGGGATAGGAGCACACATCTAGGGTCTCTGAGCGCCAGAGAAGCTGGTGCTGGCCTAACTCTGTGCACACCAATCTTCTTTGCCCTGGTAATTTCTGTAGATGCAATCAGACTATGAGCACTGTATGAGCACCTTGCTTCCCACCCTTCCAGCATGCTTGTTTCATAAGGGTTTTTCAAGGATGTAGCTACATCCATTACACAAAGGATGTGGTTTAAGCTCTGTTGGCCTCATACTGCTTAATTCTTCCTTCTCTGAGAAATTAATTGAGAATTTTAATTCATTCATGTTGCTGAAGTTTTTCAGCTGGCGTAGAACACGTACAGCTGCCCGGTCCCGCCCCACTCCATCACTGGGACAGTCTCTGTTACTCATGGACTTGAAGGCATGGGGGATGCAATCAGGGCATCAGACCCTGTAGAAACCTGCTTGTGCATGTAACTCAGAAGTTCCCATGTTCATCCCATTCCCCCTTTGCCCAGGGTGCTGCCTGAGCTGCTGCTTTACAACCCTCCTTGCTGGCTGCAAACAGGTGACTCCACCGCTCCCCGCCTCATTCAGTAACTGGGATCGGGCGCTTCGGGCTCTCTGAGTTTTTGCTAGGTTGCTGGCTTGGCTTTATTTCTTTTTTTTCAAGCATGATTTTAACTTTGGTGAGGTGAGCCAATCGTCCCCGAGACGATTATTGCAGAGGTGAAGGGCAGAACCTCCCTTTGGTGCCGGAGACTCCCTCGCAGCTCTCGAGAGCCTTTGCGCATCGCTCCTTGCTGTAACCACTTTCATGCAGCACGGTGCCTCTTGATGTGGGGATGTTTATCTTCTCTCATTTCTTACCCATTGGTGCGTCTCTCAGCTAAAGTGTTTTTACTCAGATTGTGAAACCCACTGTAGTCCTCTCTTTGTTAAGAAGATAAGCTACAGCGGGAAAGCAGCAGAAAAAAAAAGGAAAAAAAAGAAAAAAAAAAAAAGTCCTCTAGTGCGTTATATCTTTTTCTTCCAAGGAATATCACACAACTTGGACAGCTACTGTAATGCTAATATACAAATCAAAACTCTAAGGAGCAAAATAGGAACATCCAACCATATTAAAGAAGTTTTCTGTGTGCTTTTTGAAAGCTCAAGAAAAATCTAGATATTAAATGGCTGTCCTAGCACTTGTGCCGTGTAACGGGCAGATTCAATTAAAAGAAGAAAATATGTCCAGCCTGTAGTGTGGGCTAAGCAGCAATAAAAAAGCAAATCAATTTTTCAGGAGTTTCAAAGCCTGGTGCAGATTTCCAGAAGGCAGAAGCCAAAAATATATTTATTAAAAAAGACCCTCGGGGCTCAACAGTGTCATTTTAACCAAACTACTGCACCTTCAATATGATGAACTGTCACGATATTTTGAGAAATTCTTTGTAAATAATCCATTTATATGTATAGCTATAAGATGTTATATATGCATAAATAAATGCATATGCTTCCGTTGCATATATTCAATGTCGTTGATTATTTGATAGAGGGAGGCGCAATGGTTTATTTGATAGAGGCACAATCCTATATTGCAAAAAACCCACAGATCAAGCTGACTTAAAGTCATTTGTGTTCTCAGATACTCCGTGTAACAGTAGCGTGTGGTTTTCTCTATAGCATTAAATTAGGCAGCTGTATACATGTATGGATATATACATGTGAGCATGTGTATGTAGTGTGTACATATGTGTGTCTATATCTATGTATGCACGCAAAAACATTTAGATACATGCATTGATGGATTATTTGCAGAATATTCCAGGTGTAATTGTATCAAAACTCCTGGTTTGAGGTTCTTGGATTTGTCATTGTCGTTTGCTGCACATGAAAGTCACAAATGGTGCTGCTCACTGGGCCAGGCTGAAGTCAGGGTTTATTTAGCCAGTCCAGTGCAGAACCAGGAATGGCAGCTCAGGCTTCCCTGCTTCCCTCCAGTCATGGGCAGCAACCTTTAGAAATCAAAAAGTGGGCGAGTCCCCACCTCCCTTTTACTTTTTCATCCTATTCCAGCAAGAGTCCACAGCCACAGCACAGTCATGACCCCCTTGAAATCAACTGCAAAACCCCCGAGTGAGGAAAAGAAGGGTCTTCACCAAAAAAATAGATAAATTATTTTAAGGGATCCGTTTGAGATTTTGGTCACTAGTTAGCTGGGTCAAATCTGGAAATCAAGAACAGCAAATCCTTCTGCCAGCCATGGGCTCAACCTGCTTCTGGTTAATCCTCAACTTCTTCCGCAGGCTCATCTGTCTGTTGCAACAAGAGGGAGGCTCCTCCATCCAGACAGCTTCTAACATTTGCATGAGGGATTTTTAATGACTCTTTTCTTTCCCCTTTTGTTTTTTTGTCACCACTGTTGCTAGAAACAGGTGATCATAAAACGTTTCTCCGTGGTTCAGGCAGCAAACTGAGAAAAAATAATTTTCTCTTGTTACACTGAGCCACAGATTTATATCCCCAGAGAAACCCAAGTGTGACTGCGAAGATAAAAAAAAAAAAAAGAGGGGTAAGCAGCACGGTGGTGACAATTAAGGTGCCCTTCCACAAAATAAATAAATACCCCCAACCTCCTGGCACCTTCACATAGGTGTGCAGTGCACCGTGTGTCGTTACACCACCTCTCCTGTAATCAAGACACAAAGTGCTCAGCAGAGTGAGGACCTCCCCTTCCAGCCCCTCAGTGAGAGAGACAATATCTACCCAGCTGGTGGGACGGATGTGGGTTTTATTTAAAACACAGACCAACATGCACACCGAGGGAAAGAAACCCTGCAAAGCCAAATTTGCTTCTAAATCTATTTACATTTTGCGAGGCTCAAGATCACCTTGAACCATCTCTGCTGTTTCCTTTCCTTTTTCCTCTGAAGTTGCAAGTTCTACATAAGCCCTTCAGAAAATAAAAGGAAAAAAGAAAAAAAAAAAAAAGAAAGAAAAAGAAGAAGAGAAAAAAAATAATAGAGAAAACCACCAAAGAAGGAAAGAGGAAAAAAAAGGAAGTGTATAAAGAAGCGATTTGTGATATGTATTTTTTAATACTGACATTTGAAAAGGTTGAAATGTTATGGCGTCTTTTGCAAAGTTATGCCATTTAAACAAGATAACATGGCATTTTACCATTAAAGAAAAGACCCTCCTTTTCACTCGTACCTTTGAACAGTTTATCATTTTGCAATAATATCCTTCAGCTATGTAGCTCTCTGTTCTTTTTCAAATGGAGGACAACATCTCTTCTAATTGTGCTTGTGATACCAATTAGCATTGGGGTTTTCTCCTTTTATTAATAAACAGCCTTTCTAAGAGCACCATGGCTGTCCTAAATATTTTTTTCTCCTATGTGAGATTCAGGAAGAAATCATAATTAATTCCTTTTTCAGTGAAAAAAACAAAGCTATTTTTAAATTCCATGCCTGATCGAATTAACAAAGTGTTAGACAATTAACAGGCTTTCTTTTTATTTTTATGTTCTTTAAAATGCAGATTCAATTTAAGACTGTTTTCCTCTTCATCCTTTTCATGTGTCCTAATTGTTAGCTAAGTAGTGTCAGGACTGCGTGTTATCAGCCAAGGCAGGTGTCAGGTTTAATATTATTAAAGATGCAATTACTCCTTTCTCAAGCACAGCTTGTCAGTTTAGCTCATCGATGTATATATCAATACAATTTTCAATGAAAAAAAAAATAAAATCTCTGTTTCCCATCCATAATTATCTCCTTGGTATCTTGCCCCTTATTTTGGAAATGCCTCTCTAACCTCAGCACACAGGAGTCCTGGGAACACAATGAGCTGTGACAGTCTGAATGAGCTGCACAATCATATTCCTCAACTTAG